>PITA01001941.1:0-176657 GCA_004023965.1 Spilogale gracilis | reverse complement strand
GGGACGCCTGGGTGGCTCAGTTGGTTGGGCAACTGCCTTCGGCTCAGGGCATGATCCCGGAGATCCGGGATCGAGTCCCACATCGGGCTCCCTGCTCTGCGGGAAGCCTGCTTCTCCCTCTCTCACTCCCCCTGCTTGTGTTCCCTCTCTGGCTGTGTTTCTCTCTGTCAAATAAATAAAATCTTTAAAAAATAATAAAAATAAAATATTTAAAAAAAAAAATTACTTTAAGAAGTGATGATTGTTCTTTTAAATCTAAGTTTAAAAGGTTTTGTCATATGAAATGCTTTTTTATTATACCTCTTCATCAACTTTTTTAGAACATATCTTCCTACTTATTAAAAATATAAAACATTTTAACATAAATGTCAAAAATAAGTTCATAATTATACGTATCATGGAAAACATGGATAGCTATGAAAGCAAAAAAAAAAAAGTGATGATATGCAAAAAAGGAATACAGAGTTGACAGGACGATGCTTTTGCCATTCAACTATCCTGGAGGCACTTGTGAAAAGGTAACTAGAATTGGAGATATGGAAAGTAAAGAAAGATGAGAGATGAAGACAGACATTTGGCTCTACTACCTCCTGAGTGAAGAAAGCTCTCAACTGGCCAAGGAATAGGTTGAATAAGTTAGTCCCTCAGTAACTTCTTAAGACTCTAAGTGCTTCTCAACACTCTTGTGTTTCTGCCCTTTTGGTTCCTTCTCTCTCATTCCTCAGGCTAATCTTTGCATATAGGAAAGAGAAGCATGAAGAAAGCCAGGTAACTCTCAGAAAGAAGATAACCAAAAGAAAACTTTTGTTTAAAAAACCTCTGGTTAACAATACTTTGGCATTAGAAACAAAAAAAGACTGAAATTACATTACCTTGCCATCATTATAAAGGTTTGGATTGAATCGCACGCTATGACCACCAGTTGTCTCTAGATTCACAAGAGGGGGTGAACTAGGATAATCTTGAGGAAAATATACATCAAACTCAAAGCAGCCATTTGCATAAGGGGTGTCCGCTGGACCAGTTATCAGAACCTAGTACGCATGTACAAATACACAAAAGTCAAGTTACTCTTCCTAAACACAGCTTGCAATTTGGAAAAACACAATCCGACATGAAGTTAGAACAACCTTCTTACATCCTACACACATCTCTACCAGAATGTGTTAAAAGTGAGGTCAAAAGTTAAAAATAACAACATGACTAGGAAATGGTTTTAGATTAGGATTAAAGTTTTTTAGTTTTGGTGAAAAGTTATTTAGTTTCTATTAAAAGAAAGATGCCTTACTGGCAGCAGGAAAGCTTACCTTAACATCGAATACCTTTTAATATTAAGCTAGTATTTTTCTGAGAGCTTTCCTTCACGATATTTTCTATAGTATTTAACAATTTGAGATTTTAGGTATACTCGTTATCACATCTAAAAGGTATGAGGGTAATTTTCTGCAATACATCTTCAGGTAAGTTAACATTTTGAGAACTTAGTTTTAAATATTTTTCTCTGGGATAATGAGACAAGTAATAACAGAAGTTCTCATGTTAACGACTTATGATAAAAAGGTTTTGAGAGAAAAGGTGCTTCCTGGAGGGTTATTAGTAGTCTAAAAAATAGCAGAGAACCCAAGAATGAGTATCAGAATTATTTAATGAATTTTGTTTAGGTCGCTCAACAGATACTAATTGTGCAGGGCATGAACAAGAAAGCCTCTGGTCCTGAATAGCTGTGAGTGGAGGCAAGTTGTGCTAGAGTCTCAATCTGTAACAACTCATTTATGGCTGGGAGCTCCATGACAGGATTTCTTATTTAGGTACAGCATCATGTTTAGCAGAGATAGTCACAAGTCTGAACTTAAGTGGTTCACTTTGACACAATACTTCCCAAGGCAATCAGTCTATATTTGGCTATTGTTTGTAGCAAGGAGCAGGAAGAGTCTGGTGAAATAGGGGGAGTCTATGAGATTTCTACTGAAAAATTATCCAAAAGAGCAAAACAAAGAAGTAAGTAAACCAAAAAGTTCTTCAAATCCATGTGTCAATAGTTAAAGCTTTGTATCTAAGACAGACTGACTATGTAACCCAGAGTAAAATAACAAATGTAAAGAAAGGTTTGCCACCACTCCACTCCTGCCCTGCTGGGTGTCCAATCTTTATAATTTTCTTGCTGCAGCAATGGCTTAGAACTTAAGGCCACATTACCACAATGTTAAAACATAAAGGTGCAGCGATTTATTACTGTACTACCATTATTTAAATTCAGACATTATGGTTCTATAAGTACATGAGTTTCCAAGAAAAGAAAAAAAATAATTTTGAAGACTGATAGTATCAAAACACAAGAGAAATATCTTGGATGACAAGGACGAAATCTTATGACTTTCTTCTACTGACCAGCATTAAATCCTTTGATACTAAGCTCTTCAAACTATAGGTTGCATACAACCTTTACACAAGGAAGGCATTTTCTTTTAAAAGGTTATTTTGAAGAGCAGTCTTATTACACATACTCTAACATTAAAAAAAGGAGTCCTTTCACTAATGTCCAAAATGGTCAACAGAATTTTTATTTATTAAAATTCATGCTATTTCTAGTGCTCTGTATGAATATTTGAATAATGACATTAGCTAGAGAGACAGAGAAAGTTGTTTCTTCTACCTTCATGATGTCAAGTCGCTCCTCATCACAGCGCACAAACACACTCGAAGAGGATGAAAGAGGCAGTGAGGTTGACAGTGTCACGGCTTCCTGGGCAAGGCGGCGGGCACGGGCAGCACTGTTTGCATCGTTTGCGTTTTTCACCTGAGACATGTAGTGGTAATTTACTTTAAAACCCAATTTCCCATCTTCATCCTCAGAAACCATCTCAAATGTATCTAAAAGAAGAAGAAGAAGAAAACACTGAAGAAAAAAAAAAAAAGGAAAGAACCAGAATGGAGAATAGTTGTTATAATGACAAAAATCAAAAAGAAATCACTAGCCCATCTTCCACCCCAAACGGAGGGGACTGAAGCACAGCACAGGGAACACAGTCAGTGAGACAGGAATGACGCTTATGGCTGAGATGGCAGCAACACTTGTGAGCACAGCAGAAGGTACTGAAATCATGAATCTCTGTACCTTCTGTTGTATGCCTGACACTAATGGAACATCATTGAGATCAAATCCTGCGCTCAGTTTGATAGTCTTCCTTTCCCTCTGTTCCTCCTCCTACTTATGTACCCATGTGTGCTCTCTAAATAAATAAATACATACATTAAATCTTAACAAAAAAATATTTTCAGTCTTTGACACACTCTTCAAAAGACAGAAATTAATTCCCCTTTCCTTAAGTATGAGCTAGATTTAATGACTTACTTCTGAAGAATAAAGCTGAAGCAATAGTATATAACCTCCAAAACTAAAATCATAAAATGCCTCATGTGGCTTCCTGTTTGCACTTTCACTCAGAGAAACTAGACACAATGTGTGAAGACCTCAAGAGGTCCTACAGAGAGGCCTACAGGGCAAGGAGCTAAGGCCTCCTATCAACAGTCACATGAGTGAGCTTGAAAGCTCAGCCCCCAGAGTCACTCAAGATCCCACATGACTGAAGCTCCAGCTAACATCTTGACATTAACTTCATAAGAGACCTTAAGCCAGAACCAGTGAGCTGAACCATTCCTGAAATCCTGACCCATAGAAACTGTGAAATAATAAACATTTTATTTCTAAATTTTTATTATTTTTTAAGATTTTATTTATTTGTCAGAGAGAGGGAGAGAGAGCATATAAGCAGGGGGAGGAGCAGGCAAAGGGAGAGGCAGGCTCCTTGCTGAACAGGAGCCTGATGTGGGACTCGATCCCAGGACTCTGGGGATCACAATGTAAGCCGAAGGCAGATGCTTTACCAAGTGAGCCACCCAGGTATCCCAAAATAATAAATGTTTTAAGCATCTAAGTTTGGGCAGTAATTTTTAAGGTAACAAATAAATAATACAGAATAATTTGATAAAATACTATAGAAACCAGAGTCCAAAAAATACATAAACTGTCTTAGTAATGCTTAATCAAATTCATGTAAACCAAAGTACTTATTGTAAATAATTACAAAAAGGAATTTCCAATAAAATGCTTCTTCAGAAGTATTGCTTAAAAAGAAGAAAAAAAAAAAACCGATCATGTTAACAGAGTAGAAGAATGGACTACATAGTCAAAATGAGTGAGGCAAAAGGCCATAATATCATCAGAAACCAACCAAACTCCTAATTAACATATACAAAGGAGAAATCTACTTGGCAAAGATTATGGAAAAAAAATTTTTTTTAAAGATTTTATTTATTTATTTGACAGAGAGAAACACAGCTAGAGAGGGAACACAAGCAGGGGGGAGTGAGAGAGGGAGAAGGAGGCTTCCCGCGGAGCAGGGGGCCCAATGTGGGGCTCGATCCTGGGACTGTGAGATCATGACCTAAGCTGCAGGCAGATGCTTAATGACTGAGCCACCTTCCTTGTGCCCCAAAGATTATGGAAAATTTTTAAGAGACGTAAAAATGGTATTGTATAATATCAGAAACAAATAATAGTTATATCCTACAGTGTCTTTACAGAATTCATAATCTGAAACAGTAACAACAGAAGTGAAAATAAGAATTTTTAAAAGATATCTAGAGGGCGCCTGGGTGGCTCAGTGGGTTAAAGCCTCTGCCTTCGCTCAGGTCATGATCTCAGGGTCCTGGGATCGAGGCCCACATGCGGCTTGCTGCTTAGCAGGGAACTTGCTTTCTCCTCTCTCGCTGCCTGTCTCTCTGCCTGCTTGTGATCTATCTCTCTCTGTCAAATAAATAAATAAAAATCTTAAAAAAAAAAAGATATCTAGAGCCAAAACCAGCTTTTTAATGATCAACTAAGGTTATATAAATAACTCAATATAGAAATTTTTGCCACAGGGAAGAATGTTTTCCCAAGTAGAAGGAAACCAATTCTTGGTTAGAACAATCATCTCTTCTCTCTCCACTACCCTAATTCCTGACAGCCCCAACTCCTGGCTAATATTCTAAACACTGAAGAGGCAATTAAAGTTGCAAATTAAATACCCAAAAGAAGAGCAAAAACAGTGAAAAGAAACCCAAAATAAAAAAACCTAAAAAGCAAATTAAATCTAGTTATATCCAAAGCCTCTGTGAATTATTAAAGCTCAGTAGATCCAAAGTTCAGCAGTAATAGCAAACCATATATGGTTTATAAAATGCTATTTATTTATTTAAAGATTTTTATTTGTTTATTTGACAGAGAGAGATCACAAATAGGCAGAGAGGCAGGCAGAGAAAGAGGGGGAAGCAGGCTCCCCACTGAGCAGAGAGCCCAATGTGGGACTCGATCCCAGGACCCTGAGATCATGATCTGAGCCAAAGGCAGAGGCTTAACCCTCTGAGCCACCCAGATGCCCCTAAAATGCTATTTAAAATATTGAAATATGGGGGCGCCTGGGTGGCTCAGTTGGTTGGGCGACTGCCTTCGGCTCAGGTCATGATCCCGGAGACCCGGGATCGAGTCCCACATCGGGCTCCCTGCTCGGCGGGAAGCCTGCTTCTCCCTCTCTCACTCCCCCTGCTTGTGTTCCCTCTCTCGCTGTGTTTCTCTCTGTCAAATAAATAAATAAAATCTTTAAAAAAAAAAATAAAATAAAATAAAATAAAATAAAATATTGAAATATGAATATAGACCACTTCTTCTTCCTCTTTATATAGTTCCAGCAAGTATCAGTGCTATGTCTGATGGCGCTGAGTGGGAAGCAACCAAATGATGTCCTTCTGACATATCTACCAAAGTTATATGTCTTGTTTTTTCAGGATTTATTTTTTTTTAAAGATTTTATTTACTTATGTGAGCGAGAGCATGAGAGGGGAGAAGGTCCGAGGGAGAAGCAGACTCCCTGGTGAGGAGGTAGTCCAATGTGGGACTGGGATTCTAGGATCTTGTGATTCCAGGATCATGACTGAGCTAAAGGTAGTCGCTTAACAAACTGAGCCATACAGGTGCCTGCAGGATTTATTTTTAAACTAAGCACGCTTTCAGGGGTTTCCCAACAAGGTTACTATCCACTGAGCTGAGGTTCAAAATTCCATTCCAGAAACAGACATTAAAGGTTTTAGTAGATATGCATTGTTACCTAGTTGGGGCAACTCACAGACTAAATCACATTCAGAATAAAAACAACTGGATAACCAATGAAGAAGCAGAAAAAGTTTCTTCAGGCTTTTGAAACTGATGTGGGGGAAGTGAACAGGGGAATGCTTTTGTGGAAAACAGGCTGTCACAAAGTGAAAACATATACAGAAATGCGAAGCTAAAGACAGACCCATCTAACATCTGATTTTTGCTTTGTGCAAACTGGGTGGAGGTATATATCAAGTATTTCATTTTAATGCACTGCTACTGACAACTCTTGATATATCTCCAGTTTACTTCAGCTGTTTAATTCTACATGATATAGTGAATTTAATTTTTAAAAAGATCTGCAACAAAATACATTAATCAAATTATAATTACACAAAGGCTTTCATTTGAGAAACTTAAAAAGTTAAGTCTATTTAAACTCTGAGAGTCCTTTTCCTGCTAACTGTGATATTGAATGTGGCTACAAGGATCATACTTGATGTGTGTGTGTTTGTGTGTGTGGCTTTCCCAGTAGTTCTGATTATTCCTTTGTATGATAACCCTTGGAGGAGGTCTGTGATTCATGTTGTATTTGTGTAGCATTTGTTCTTGGAGTCTTGTAACTTTAAAATTATAGAAGACAATATTTTTGTTATTTTCATTATCATTTATAGTTATTATACTTTCCTGAATTCAAATGTTTACTTATTTTTATTATTTTTTAAAGGTTTATTTATTATTAGAGAGGGAGTAAGTGTGTGTGCATGCTTGTATGTACATGGGGGTGGGGAAAGAGGGAGAATCTCAAGCCAACTCCCTACTGAGTGTGAAACTCGCAAGGGGCTTGATCCCATGACCCTGAGATCATAACCTGAGCTGAAAACAAGAGTTGGATACCTAACCGAATGAGCCATTCAGGAACCTCCACTGCCTCCTGAATTCAAGTGTTTATTTTTATTTTTTTTTAATTCAAGTGTTTATTAAACAAAATGGTCATAACCTATCAATGGCTGGAACAATTATCCAAAAACATGGATCCCTTTGCAGAACTGTTACATTCTTTCTGAATAACAGTATATACCCTTCACTCTAATTCTTCCAAACTTAAGATGATGAACAAGACCTTTCAAAGTCTGCTTAAGTGCTTTATCATTTTCAGATATATTACTGCATGTGATTTTTACTGCAAACCTGGGAAGTAAGGTAGAGCAAAAGCTAAATGATCTATATGGAAGTTTCAAGGCAGTATGACAAAAATCTGTGTATTTTTACTCTTGCTTTAGTGTTGTTGTTTTTTTTTTTCATATAGTCCAAGTCCTTTGGCTGGTTCTCAAGGATGGGAAAGAGGCATAGACAACAGCAGTTACTAACGGTCACCAAAATTTGGAATTCTAGTGTTTATTTACAGGCTAGCTAGCACCTTATAAGCTCTTTTCTTCAGTCTTTACTTGTCTAGAGTTTTAGAACAGGAAAGGCTGCAAGTGAACTCTACGTATTTTCCAAAGGCAAATCTCATGGAATTTCAAGGTTCCAGATCTCAGCTTCCTTTAGGCCAAGATATACAGAAAGGGAGAGGTCTTAAAGAAAGAAAACCAATTTCTGTCTGTTCGTTAGACATTTGATTTGGGTTTCCCCCCTCTAGGTTTCTAAAGAATCGTGATTCCCATATATAACTAAAAATATATAAATTCAAAAATAAAAAGATGATAAAATTTTTGCACGTGTGCACATATATCTACCTATACTCTACAAACAGTGCACACACAAACATATACATAGGATATGAATGATTCATGATACGAGCAACTTTTAAAATCTTTACCTTTACTAGAATACACTTCAGCAGAACTATTACACAATGTGAAAGGAGATCTCAAGAAATGAAGATTAAAACTTCAACTTACCGAACTGTAATTTCTTCATAACAGCCACATATTTTTCTTCAAGTGATTTCAAGACTGATAAAGGTTTGGGTTTCATAGCCACCTTCTTTGAATATTCACCTAGTTTTTTTTCTGTTATTTAATATTTCAAGATAAATAACATAAGCATACATTTGAAAAGATTAAAACAAAAACAACTTCAAGAGTTCAAAGTTTGAATTCCAAAAAGTTACCCAATTCTTGACAATTATCTTCCTATTGTATTCATTTAAGAATAAAAGATTTCCTTCTATTTCACAAATAAAATTAATAGGGCTAAAACCCTTACAACTTTAAAGCTTAAATTCTTAAAATGTTAATTAGTTTTATCTAATCAGGCAAAACAGCAGAAGTAAAACAACAGATAATACAGACTTATTTACATCTCTTGTTGCTAAGACATGAAAATACCAATTTAAACTATATTCTCAAACATTGTCTTCATGTATTCTTTCCTATCCAAAATGACTTTTCAATTTCACACCTATCAACAGGAAGGAGAGAAAATCAGGATGCATGTTGGTAGCCTACCGAATCTAGTAATAGTAACCATACATAGTAATCACAACAGAAATAAATTAGAGTCTATTAATGATTAACTGGAAGACCTGGCAATGAAATTTTTAGGTAAAGAAAACTGCTTTAAAACCATTACCACAGAGGAAAGAGAGAGGCAGTTTTTAGAAGTAAACGAAACATCTCCGGATCAAAATTAAAGTAGCAGAGAAGCAGCAATGCTGTACCTTGGTTGGCCTGCCGCAAACTGGTAGTGGCTGCGTGGACGATCTCAGCGGTCTTCTGGATGTCTGGTACCAACAGTGTAAGTCCTTCCGGTTCCTGATCAGATGCATCTGGTTTTACTCCTGTTTTAACATTTTCCCTTTTAGATCTGAATTTTTTTTAATATGGAAAGAAATGCAAGGAAAATTCAGATTTTAAGATTGAAAAATAAGTACCTCCATAAGCCAAAAAGTGGTTAAAATTCAAAAGGATAGTCTGCATTTCATTTGACATACATGATATATAGCAGAAGTAGTTTAAACTATACTCGTTATTGCTTCTGAAGTCATACAATAATGCTTATTAGCATAAGTTTTTGGTAGGTTTTCCTTTCAAATGCAATAAATAAATAAACAAACCATACTGTAACAAGACCCAGATACCGAGTATGTCCTTGGATTCACACTTCTATAATAATTTACAGAATAATAAATACCTAGAAGTAGAGAAATCACTTCTATTATCTAAAAGTGAGAGAAGTCTATCCTCGTCTTCTGAGACTTGGAAATCAAAGGACCATATATAATTTTTCATTTTAACAGTATTTGTATTTCACTCCGGGTAAGTGTATTAATTCCCAAGGGGAAAAATAAAAAAAAGCTATTACATCCAAAGTGTATTTAAACACGAAGTTTTAGGTCATATCATTTTAGAGGCATTCCTTAGTCAGGGTCTAAAATGTACCCAATCTTATATCAAATTTTATATCATAATAGGATGTACTACAATAATGTCTCAGTCTCTAAGGCATCAAAATGTTTCTTTAAATTTTCTAGATGAATGCAGAATTTTATCTTACGTCACTGAAAATAACAAGTGAATATTAATAACCTTTTCTCTATTTCAACTCTCAGCATGTATTATTTACATAATAATCATTACACTATTGCTTAGATACTAAAAATGTACATCTGATATCTAACATTTACATCTTTGTTAATTCATTAAATAGGTAATATAAACTGAAATCACACATAAAGATGTTTAAAATATTCATGCTAAGGTACGATCTAGACTAAACATCACTTATTTTCTAGTTGTATACCTACCAAGAAGACGACTTGGCAATTTTATTAAAACAGTATTTCACAAAGTGGGCATGGAGCTTTAGAGAACTATACAAATACTAAGAGAAGATAGAAGAGTCCTTAACAAAATGATATTGTTATTTGTGTATAAATGAACTGTTCCTTATGACAAAGTAAAAATCTGCTCAGAAGCAATTCAGTGTTTAACTTTAGGGAGATAACAAGAGATAAATTAAGAAGTGCCATTCAGGTGGGTAGCAAGGGTAAACATATAAAGTATTATGCATGTCTTTTGAATTCATTCCCATAGTGTGTGAAAAAAGCAAGTATCCACAGATATTTTTAACTATAAAGTATATATTGCTTAACCTGGCAAGATGACTTAACCTAATGTGTCTGCTGGGTTATTGCCTTTTCTCCTAAGCTCTTCTTATATTCTCTGAGGTACAAGAAGTCACAGAGAACACACGGCCAACTTTCCTTTGCCACTCAGGACCATTTGGTAGATGTTATATTATATACCATTTCAGTCCTCAACTCCTGCATGTGTACGTGTGTATATGAACATCTCTGTTTAGAGGATATAGGAGAGAATATAGTGAATGAAGGTTTTAAGACTGAAATAGCAGGCATTTTAAATGTTAGAATCAAGTAAGATATTGGGTCTTTTATAGCTATGAAATAAAGTTGAGATTATAGCTTAATAGTCTGTCTGCTAATTTTCTTAAAGATATAATTCTGGTAGATAAGCCCAAACTCAGTCTCAATTTCTGCATTTACCAACAGCTATCCACAATCAGTGGCAAACAATGAAGGTCAAGGAAAGTGCATAAGCTGCTTGACAGTACTCCTTTTGAATTTATAAGGATTCTCTCTCCCTGCCAATTGTAAATGATTCTCCCTCTAATATCAGGGCTTAACAAATTCTCAATAGGGCCACCGACTGTAATAGGAAAACAACAGTAAGTAGTCTGAAAAAAAAAAAAAAAGAAGAGTTATGGTTACAGCCATAATAAAATAAAGATGATTTCCTAAAACATGTCATCAATGGTTGATCCACTGTATACTCAAATGAAGATTTCACTTAAGAAACACATCTTGCCAAGTAGAGAAGAAAGATATAGAAGTGAAGCTCATTTTTTCAGAATTAGGGTATTTTCTCCTTGAAGAAATAAGAATGTCTGGCATGCAAAGTACACTGCATGAATGCAAATTACAGCAAGTTACCCTTGGAAAAAGTACTCATTCTAAATTTCAAGCCCTATTTCCTAATTGCAGTTTTTAAAAGATGATTAGTAGGAGACATTCCTATTATTAAAATAGTTCAAATAGGATGGTAAATATTATATATTTTTTGACCACCAAATAAAATGTTAATGAAGTACAAAAATTTATAAAAGTTTAAAAATACTGTTTTTTATATCAAATGTGTGAAAGAAATGATCTTGTTATATCTCATTTTGAAGATATTGGTTAACTCATAAAACAGATATATTTTAGATCTTTACACCAGGTTCAAATGAGAAATTTTTACATGAATCACCTTCTTGACAAAAACATACAGGAGAAAAAGGAATAATGTCCAAAAGGCAAGAGTACTTAGATTTATGAAGAACACACACTCCCTGCCTAACGATGACTACAACTAGTCATTGTCTAATATTAAACTACAGCCAGCAGTCTCTTTTCTAGAAAAGTTGCAGGTTACTGTCAACCCATATGTAGGCCCAGCTCATGAAAAAAGGCCATACCTTAGCTCACATCCTGAAGTCTGTGGGAAAAGCTATTTGAGTTCAAGGCACCTAGTAGGTCTTTGAGACTGACAATGGATCCAACATGGTAAAAGCAATCAGCGACGGCCGCTACCATGGTATCCGCTGCTTTGTGCATACGTTGAATCTGGTTGTGATCACTGCCCTGAAGAAATATGAGGAATCAACTGAAGTTTCTACTATTGCACAGAATTATCTGCAAACATTTTCCACTATGCTGTGAATTCCAACTAAAAGGCTAACAAATTAAGCAAATTTTGGCTCTGTGACATATAATCTGAACTAGGATGTGAGCAGAATGGGTAAATCCTTCTTGTAAAAACAAAAGAAAAAAATCCATAACTCAACATTCAGTTATAGTGACCTGCCTCTGCTAACACTATCACCCAAAATAAGTTGGATTTTTGTTAAGACTAAATGCAAAATATCAGAATTATGTTTTTTTAGTCTATGAACTGAAACAGCTTAATATAGCTATTTTCTTGGTCGAACATCCAAGGAGAAACATCCAAGGAGGGGGAATGGAGGAAAGATCACCTCCATTCCCTGTACTCCTAATTCGGAAGTCAAAACTATCACACAATTGACATAAACATTTAAAAAGTAGAACCATGTTGAAGAAGTAATCTGTAGACAACATGCCAAAATGTCCAGATTCCAGAAGTATTAAGAACTAGGATTTTATTTTATTTTATTTTTATTTTTTTTTTAAAGATTTTTTTTTTTTTTTAATTTGACAGAGAGAAACACGGCCAGAGAGGGAACACAAGCAGGGGGAGTGAGAGAGGGAGAAGCAGGCCTCCCGCCGAGCAGGGAGCCTGATGTGGGACTCCATCCCGGGTCTCCGGGATCATGACCTGAGCCGAAGGCAGTCGCTTAACCAACTGAGCCACCCAGGCGCCCCAAGAACTAGGATTTTAGAGAAAGATTCTAAAACTGTAAGCAAATGAAACTTCCACATTCTTCTGTAAACCAATGTGTCACATAATACTCCACAGCTCTAAAGCTCTTTGCCAGGGATTAAATGCCAAAACAAATTAAAAGTAAACAGAAAGATTTTTAAAAATATTACTGTGGAGAACTATTTGTTTCTAATTATCTCCAGAAAACATGAAAATAATTCTTGAAAAGCGCCAGTAAATGGAGCAAAGACCTCTGTGAGATGAATGTTTTTCCACTGTTAGTTTAAAGCTTAGTTTTTAACTGATTCCTTTTTGTTTTTATTTAAACTTTTTCCAAATGGAAGCACCAGTTTTAGTTTTCAATTTGATTTAAAATCGAAAATAAAATCTGCCTTGTCTTGGGAAGCACAAATGAGCACTGTAAGAGAATGAAATATTCAAAACAGAGGTAAATGAAGCAATCTAGATCAGATAAAAATGTAATTTTTAGGTCAGATTAAATATCACAGGACAAAATGAAGGTACTGTTACGGTGGAATGGAGTAGCCACAAATAATATGCTTCACCAAGGGACAATCCAACTGAGGCAAAGAAAAGTTAGTTTTCATCACCAAGTAAAAAACTGATGAACTACTAAATCTGTTCAAGGTCATCAAAAAAAAAAAAAAAGAAAAAAACTTTTCTCTCATATATATGTATATATGTATATGTATGGTTACAACAAATGCTTCCTGGCTATGAAACCAGACCTCTTTCATTCTGTAAGTGTTAGAAATAGAGGAAAAAAGAGGAGAAACTAGGAAATGTTTTTCCAACAGAAACAAAAGTAGGAGGCTGGAATTGAAATTCTTTATTAAATGACTGAAGCCCTAAAGGACCAGCTTAAAGCAGTTATAGTAAGAGAGTCTGACAGAAAATGTGCCTTTTTAGCAGGAGATCAACTAAATCTTAGTGCTTAGATAAAAAGAAACTGGATATTTCTACAAGAGAATTCAGGTACTTTTATTTTATTTTATTATTAATTTTTAAGATTTTATTTATTTATTTGAGAGATAGCAAGGGGGAGTGGGAGAGGGAGAAGCAGGCCTCCTGCTGAGCAGACAGCCCTACACAGGGTTCCATCCCAGAACAACCTGAGTCAAAGGCAGATGCCCAACGACTGAGCCACAAAGGTGCCCTGTGAATTCAGGTACTTTTAAATACGATGAACTTCTATGCACCAGGAAGATGCTTTGAGATAGCTAAGGGAACCAGCAATAAAGCATGGCTGCTTCCATGCTGTTAAAGAGGAGTGCAATGTCTAGGGCACCTTAAACTCAGAAGAGAGCATTTGTGTCGCATCCTCATTAGCAAATGACATTACTTGACTGACAGCAAGTTCCTCTTTCAAATTTTTGGTAACGTATACTACATACGATTATTTGCCTATTGGAATCCAGCAGGAAAAGTCCATATAGAAGTCCATACAGAAATAACTGCCTTTATTCCTGCTCTAAGGAAGCTGTGAAGTGTCACACTCAAAAGTGAAACCAAACTACCATGGCTATACTCTAACTTTGTTTTGAGATAACACAGGCTGGAATAGCCAGCAGAAACTGAATTTCACCAGAACTGGTATGTAAAAGCTGAAGGAGTCACATCTTCACAGTATGACTATTTTGTGGGCAACAGAATGGACTCTCACAGTAGACAATTATATTTCAGGTGGAAATGATTATATGTGTATGTGTGCATGTATAAAAGTTTATATATATATATTTTAATATATATCTAAAAGTTTAAAGTATTATGTTACCTATCCCTTTATTATTGGAGGTGAGTTGACTTCAGGTTCTTTCATGCTTAAGTCTATAACAAAATGCTGATCAATAATCAGTCATAAAGTGTGTGGAGGTGTGTTTTTGCTTGTTCTTTAAAAAAAAAAAAAAGATTAACTTATTCGAGACATAGCAAGTGGGGGTGGGGGCAGAGGAAGAATGAGAGAGAGAGAGAGAGAGAGAGAGAGAGAAAATCTCCAGCAGACTCTCTGCTGAGTGGGAGCCTGATGCGGGGCTCGATCTCATGACCCTGAGATCATGGGCTGAGCAGTAATCAAGAGTGGGAAGCTTAGTGGACTGAGCCACCTAGGCTCAGATATTTAAATATTAAATATTGCTATGTAAATTCTTTCTTTTAAAAAAAATTTTATTTAAGAGAAAAGCATAGTGGGGGGGGTGGCAGAGGGAGAAGGATAAGTGTGCTCCCCGCTGGCGCCCAATGCGGGGATCCATCCCAGGACCCTGGGATCATGACCTGAGCCAAAGACAGATGCTTAACCTACTGAGCCACCTACCCAGGCACCCCTAATTCTTTCTTGACAAGGGAGTTAAAGATGCTAGAAATAAAAGGTAGATTAAGATAGCAATAAAATTCAGGAGATGGAAAATAGCAGGGTGGGGAGAGACTTCTTTACAACATAGAAAAAACAAGTTTATTACCTACACACTGCCCTAATCTATGCAAACTGATAGCAAATCAGCTTAGAAAGACAGCAGAAGACAAATACATCAATAAGCAAGGAATTTTCAGGAGTGCTTTTTATTATTTTGAACAAGAAAAACATCAAATGGGTAAAGCTGACTCTCTCTTCACCTAAGTGTTTATTATATAAAACTGCTCCCTATTCATGTATTAGACCAAAAAACAGCGAGGCTTAGTTTTACTTCAGTAATGTAATTACTACCTGGGTATAACTCAAATGCTATGCACAACTAATAAAATATACTGTCATTTAATGGCCTATCATGACTTGAAAATTATTCAGGGTAATGAAAAAAGATGAGTAAATGGAAATAGCAGGAAAAGTTCCTATAGAATTTGCATTATTGTTTAGCTTTATAATTAAAAGCAAAATTTTCAACTAGAAAGTAATTATATATCCTAAATATCTAAAGCCAGCTCAGAAACAAGTCCCTTCCCTAATTTCTAGTTATTTACTGATGCACACAATGAACTGTTTAATTTCATAGATAAATGTATTCTTTAAATTTTATTTTTTATTGTTACGTTAGTCACCATACAGTACACTTTATTAATTTTTGATGTGTTCCCTGATTCATTGTTTGCATATAACACCCAGTGGATAAGTATATTTGATTGGGACAGAGAAGATGCTAGTTACCACAGCTCTGCCATTAAGCATCAGAGGACCTAGAACAAATTGCAGTATTTAAGGGACTTTGTTTTCTTCATTTGTACAAAAGGAGGATCTGAGCTACTTGAATCCCAGAGAGTTCCCTCACAGCTCTAAAACGTATAGATAACATGGGACAGGTTATTTATTGTGATGTGCCCAGAAGGATCTGTTACAAGCTAAACCTCACTTAGCAAGACACTTCAAATTCTGCAATAATTCAGAGTGCTTGAAATATTGTTTGAGATAAAGATAATGGACACTGTCCTGAAACATAAAGCTCATATAATGTAATCTGATAAAGAATAATCATTTCACATTTTTATGTGATGTTACAGAGCTAGAAGTATAAAGTCAATTTATAATTTTTTATGAGTTTTTTTGTTAATCACTTAAATCATAGAATGAACTGTACTTTGGCATTTGATCGATGTGTTTTTCAAGAACCAGCTAAGCCTCAAGTGCAGCCATTCTACAAATGTGAAGCCTAAGTGATCAATGAACTATTCTGATGAGAGGTAGCAATGGCGTATCTGGAGTAATGATCAGTGGACTTATCTTTCTTCATAAAAATTTTTGTTTTTAATAATGAAGATCACAGGCATCAGGAGACTGGGGAGCAATATGCCAGATTTATAACCTATTGGGTAAGTTTATAACCTACTCTTTTAAGCAGTAGTTTCATTCTCGGTCAAACAACAATAATATTTCTTGCCTACTGCACCAAGCAGGGAAAGCTAATAATATATATCTGCAAACTTTTAAAACTGTATATACTATATAGAATTAAGGTTATAATATTACCTACATATATTATTATATAACTATATGCTATGATATATTTATTATAACTTACCCCACACAATTTAAAGCAGTTTGTATAATTCTCAAGAAAAAAGAAAGGAAATCAACAAAAGCACAGAGGCCAAAACACAAATACTACCCTACTCAAAATTACTTCAAACTGGCAGAACAAAAGGAATGTAAGAAATACTCTGGCGTTCTGCCTGCCTGAGTTAAGTCATCAATCTGACACTTATGAAAATTCATTTTCGTCTGATTGCGACCCCTTGTAATTGGTATAAAATTAAGTGGCAGTGACTCTGGACTTATGCATCAATGAACACCTAACTACAGGCTGTCTCTGTCCTGCAGGTAACTCTACTGACACTTTGTGTGCATCTTTGCATTCTATTTGATATGCTCTCTCGTTCAATGCACTTTCTCACCATCTCTTTAGCTCTCTCTTTTGGTCTCTGTGGAACTATTTCTTTTTCACTGCTTGTAGGCCTAAAATAAAAAAGTATTAAACACAAAAATCATTAAATCATAAAACTGAAGAAAAAGTCAGAAATTAAGACTTTGTGGGTAAAATAAACAAGAAGCCAGTAAACTTTTTCTACAACTGGCAAAAAAGAAAGGGTTAGTATTGGTATGCTGAGAGCACCAGAAAGAGGGAGTGCTTATGGTTAGAAAAATTTGTAACCACCACTAAGGGAGTTAATTCCACTTAGAGTTTAAGAACTCTTGGCTCTTCACAGGTGCCTAGGATGGCCGTGGACAAGCAAAGGAAATGGAGCTCTTTATCATTTGGGAAGTCCATTGTTCTTTCTACTGAGGTGATGGTTTTTAGACCATGTCTCTGAAATGAAGTAGTAACAAACTACTGTATATTATTGAAACAAAGTTAAATAGAACCAGTATTTACAGTTTAATTAACCATTTCCCATTTTTGTTGAAACTATTACAAAATATCAAATGAAAGAAAAAAAGTACAAAATTTCCTGATGAAAGCATTCTGAAACCCTCCAATAATGTTTAGGTTTCAAGTGACAGATCATGGAAGAAAATGGACTAAGTAGAAAATTTTATTTAACCTTATAGGTATAGCTGCTTTCAAACGATATATAACTACTGTACAAAACATGTCATCTGTATTTTAAAAGACTGATTCCTAAAAAAATCCTGATGACTAATTACCTTTAATCTTGTATATTTCAGAAAGAAGTTGGAAAATGTTGAATATAAAACTCTCAATGCTGAAAGTGATAAAATTTTGCCTTTTCCTTTATGCTTCTAAAAGGAATGCTACTCCTCATTTATCTTAATTTAAATACTTACTAACAATAAGTCCACACCAATATTAATCAGTTCATCTACATTACCCACTGGACTCAAATCAGCTCTATGCAGTTACACATTGTGAATCTTGAAAGGACAGGTTAGGAAAGGTGGTAGACAGTAAAAATAAAGAATCATAAACAAAAAAGAGTATTAAAATAGTATCATCTTTAGGAAGCACTTAATGCAATTTGTAGAGTAAGTATTTAATAACTGCCAAAGGAATGGTCAACCTTAAGCCAGAAAGGAGGAATATAATAAACTAGGAATATTACATTCACTCCCTAAGTAGTGTTCTGATTTACACTACATATCAACTCCATCAGAGTACTACACCAGTCATCAAACTATCCTCACCCATAAGGGGTAATCATTTTATTAAGGTACAATTATAATCGAAGGGAATTTGAAACCTGCTTTAGAGTCTATTATTTCAAAAATTAAAACTGAGAAGCTACTTTTCAGATATATGTGTGTGCACTGACACATGCATACATCTGTAATTATATCTCATACACACAACAGCAAAAACTCAGTAATTACAGAACTACTAGGCATAAAAGGCATTCCTATGGTATTGTGCCACCATGGCAACAACTCTAGTTCCTCCTCTAAGCAGTCATTCTTGCTCAAGCCTTTGTGGTTGGTATACAGAAAGCTGGGTAATGAAAATCTGATCAGATCTCTGAAATCCTTTCAGTAGCTCATCACACACTTAAGAGCAAGTAACTATAAATACACCCCTTTTCACCTTAGAGCTCCTGCTTTCCTTTCTGGCCTCATCTCCCATCCATACATATACTATATCCAGTCATACAAAATTTCTTTAGGTTTCCCTAATATGTGGTACTTTCTTTCACTGCTAACAGTATTCTCAGTTCGGTATACCAGCCCACTGCCCCGCTTCATTTAAGTAATTCCTACTTATTCTGTAGATCTCCAAATCAGGTTTGATTCTTCAGTACTGTCTAATACTTCCAGCATGTCATGTACTGTGTAATTAAAATTGTCGAGTTACTGTTTACCCCATTTATCTGTCAGTCCCTTAAAAGAAGGACCCAATTTTCTTGCTATGCTCCCATGAATGTTCAATAAACATCTGTTAAATGAACAAATCAGGCATGATCTTGTACAAGCCAGCTCTTCCCTATCTAAATATGACCACAAATGTCTAACGTACAAATTAGGTAATAGCCAGGTAAAAGATCTGCCTCTTCAGTTTCTTAACAGTATCTTTCTGTTTCCTCCTACAGAAGGTTTCTAGCATGGTTGGGGGAGAGCCAGCACAACCATACAATCTCCTTCACTCTTTGAATTTTGAGATCAAAATCAGTTGGGACAGAATAATCTCAATGAGGTTATTCCCAGCAGGAGAGTAAACTTCCTTTCAATACTGGGACAAACCACTCTCATTTGTCCCATCCACAAAAGGAAGATAAAAAATGTAATATATTCAGAAGAAATAATTTCAATAAAAATCACTATATATAAGCACAATCACTATCTAGAGACCTATTTTTTGCAGAGTACACAGCAAATCTACTTTTTAAGATAACCAAATGGTTAAACATACTGAAAAAATCTCATCTGAAGGGGAAAACTGCATGCCTTTTGTGTATGCTGACTTTAAAAGAAAGTTAACAGACGTTAACAGAAGAAAAAAGAGATTAATTTATTATACTACTAAATTATGTATAAACAGAATTAATAAAGAACGTGCTCTTAAGAAAAACTATACCAAAAAAAAAAAAAAAAAAAACCATACCAAAAACTATACTAAAAAAACTACTAAAAACTATACTATTATACTTTATTCACCCTTAACGTTTCTTACTGACAACAGAGACAAAAATAATACAAAAATTTTCTGCGGTGAGATATACCTACACATTATTTCTAAAGCCACATTTCCAAACGCCGTTAATGCAACAAAATATATCTTAAAAGTGATCAATGAACAAAGCATGTTTGCCTTGACCATTCTTAACAGTATCCTGGGTTTTTAAAAAAATACAGTTGGGTTGGGTTAGGCAGGTAGAAGGAAGAGAAGTTTTGTACTTTCAGTATTAAAACTGAACTTAGCTGATTGCTGTAGGTATAAATTCTATAAGGAAACTGGACTATGCTGCTCACTTATTTGAGTTCTGTTACAGTGAAAATATGAAAAGAAATACATAAGTCCTGACAGGCTGGAGGAGAATAGATTTTATCCCCTCTCTGTGTGAAGTGGAAAATGAATCCTCAATGTGTTAAACCTCTAAAGGCAAGTAGAGATGTTATAACATGCATGTCTTTGCTGTTTTTTTTTTTCTAACAGATGATGTAAAAAATAACAGACATCAAAAAAAGTAATAATAATAGACATCATGAACAATCCTAAGAATAATATTCAAATCCTAATGTAAAACTAACTAGCACTGTTTCTTCATCACTAGAACAGTTACTAAATAAGTTCTGAACAGTCATTATGATCTTTACATGTATGTTTCACTGGTACAGAATTGAGGTGTGAAGTGTTATTTTTCTTACTGAAGAAGGAAAGAATTTGAAGAATAATTTTTTTCCAGCAGAAAAAGTAGTACTAAAAACTAAAAGCTGCAATTAAACAAAACTCAGTTATACTCTAACTGAAATTATATTTTTATAATGAGTCATCAATACATTTTAGACAGAAGTCAAGTTTACTTTTAAAAAATACTATGTATGTTATGGAAACAGAAAATAAATTAACTTAAGGAAAAAGCAACAAAAAAGGTGCTCTAAATATACAAATTCCATTTGCTGCAATAAGCACTTCCATAATTACCTTAGAATTCAACACAATATAACTCTATTTTTGCAGGATCCAATAGAAATTAAAGCTTAAGGAAATATGTAATATAAATAGTTGTTCTTATTTTAATGGTCTTATTTTCACATTTGTACCACCATAAGTTTGTGATATTATTTTTAATTAAAGAGGTAATTATGACTGCATTCTAAATCTTCACACAATTTTTTCATCTAAGAAATAAAATACTCCTGGCAAAAACATTCAAGATTTCATAAATTTTCAATTTTGTTATCAACTAGTACAATACACCTCAAAACACAGAGAGATGAGGCACAGAAACACAGGGCAAGATTCCCCTAAAAATACACAAGGGCAATTTCAAAGCTCTGTATATTTTATACTAGCTGCTTTGTCAAGCACCGAATGTTTATTGTACAATAACGAACAAAGCTGGCCAGGGTAAAGAGATGGGATGTTCAATTAGATGTTTCTCAATGAGACATTAACCCAATGGGAAAATTAGACCTTCAGTTCAATTATGACAGGACACTATTTTTAGGTATGCCAGCTGCCTATATTACCAGTTAGATTTTTACCATGATGAAGGATGGAACCATATATAATGTTCTCTTCTCTACAACATAAACAATCTAACCATCAAAGATTATATACCTTTATCTTTTTCTTCCCTGGTAAAAGAGTAGTATGAACCTACAGCTTTTTAAGTTTCTACGAAGTGGCTCTTCTTTAAGGCCTTGTCCAATGTATGATTCTTAACTGCCTGGCAGGGAGCCCTTAGCTTTTAAAGTGATAGATACAATAAAGTAAGAGAGTCAGAATTATTGGAGCAGCTGATTTCTCCCTGAAAAAATTATTCTTTCAGTGACCAATTCTCTGCCATCATTTGATGTATACTGTGTTTCTCAAATTTTAGTATCTTAAAAAAGAACAGGTAGCACAAATATAAAGATGGTAAAGAACATTGACTCAAAAGACCAGCGACAAAAGAATGAATTTCCACTGGCAGTATAAATGCCTTAAAAATCAGAATTTACATAAAACACACAACCACTGCACAGATTCTGCTAAGAGAAAGAAAAACGTTTACTATGTTTCTTAAGAGTTTTTGTTAACTCGATCTCTGGATCTAATGAGGTATAAACTTAAGCCAAAAATTCACTGAACAATTAAATTTACCAAGAAGATAAATATTAGCTTTATTATAACTACAACAAATAAATACTGAATCCTCTCACTTTTAAAAAAGATTATAGCATGAATAATAGCATGTATCAAAATGAAACACAAGTCATCCATAAACCAAACAATTCTATTTCTATGAATCTACTGGGTAGTTTCTACAAGTTCAAAAGACTATATATGAGGTTATAAACTGAAAATAACCCAAATGTCCACTGATAGATGGTTAAATAAAAAACAGCATCTGTAAACAATGTGTAATTGGAAGTATTAAGAACAATATTCGCCAATATGTGTTTACAGGCACTCAAAGGTGTCTTTGGCCCCAATATTGACTAAAAACTAGCGTTCATCTATATAACAGGTACAAAAATCACAGAATTTAAGAAAAACTCCACACCTATAGCTCTAAGACTGCACAAGAAGTCTGATAAGTCATTGTGAATAAACGTTTCTGAGTGCAGAATTTGGTGGATACTTTTTCTTTGTAGTTTTAGATCTTGTTTGTATGCATGTGTGTTTATCAACTTATGTCATTTTAAAAAAACCCACAAAGCTATTTAAAAAAAGACAGGGACACAATGAAGAGAAATGAATCAAGTATTTTACCTTAAACGGTTGGTGTAGGTATCAACACAGGTCTTCATTTTGGCTAATAGTGTACCAACAGAAGTTTGACATTCTGACTGTTCTTCTTCCTCTTCACCATTCTCTGCAGAAAGAGGCAACAGTAGGGGCACCATGGAAGTACAAGAAGCAATGGCCCGGAGCAATTCCAGCAGAGCTCGATAGAGGGGCACGTGTCTTGCCATGTCAAGAACTGTAAGGAGAAAGCATAAAATGAGAACATGTGCAATATAAAAGTCAGTCCACAGCCATTAACATCTACCAGATCTTTTTCTCTTAAAGATTTATGTTATTTATTTTGAGAGAGAAAATGCGTGCATGTGAGCAAGAGCGAGGGGCAGAGGGAGAATCTCGAGCAGATGCACCATTAAGTGTGGAGTCCAACATGAGACTTGATCTCACGACCCTGAGATCATGACCTAAGCCAAAATCAAAAGTCAGACACTTAACTGAGTGAACCACCCAGGTGCCTGCTTCTACTCAGATCTTTCTCTTTTTTTTAAAGATTTATTTGAGAGAAAAAGACCCTCTAGCTGTATTGGGGCGCCTGGGTGGCTCAGTTGGTTAAGTGACTGCCTTCAGCTCAGGTCATGATCCTGGAGACCTGGGATCGAGCCCCACATCAGGCTTTCTGCTCCGCGGGAAGCCTGCTTCTCCCCATCTCAGTCCCTCTGCTTGTGTTCCCTCTCTAGCTGTGTTTCTCTCTGTCAAATAAATAAAATATTTTTTAAAAAATAAAATAAAAATAAAAATAAAGATTTATTTGAGAGAAAAATAGTGAGTGAACGAGCAGGGAGAGAGAGGGGGGGAAGAAACCTCAAGCAACCCCCCCCCCCGGGTACAAGCCTGACATGGGTCTCAATCCCAGAGATCTTGGCCTGAGAAACCAAGAGTTGGATGCTCAACTGACTGAGCCAGCCAGGCACTGCTCTACTCAGATCTTAAGATTAGTTGGTTATTTAGTAAATAAACGAATGAAGATGTCTATGAAGCACCAGTGTTCAATACATAATAGACATTTCAAGGGGACAAAAAATGAATAAGACAAATAGTTGGGGAGAAAGAAAGAAGCATAATTAAGGAATTAGTAATTTTACACATAAAAATGACTAAATAATCTACATAATAACTTACTACAAAAACTCATTAGTAATGAAGTAGAATTTTATTTTCAAAATTAAATGGAAATGACAGAACCACGGTAGCTTAGGTAAAAATAAAATCTGATCAGTTTATCAAAGGTATATAATTCAATAGATCAACTTGTTAGGGAAAGGGTTAATTATACTAACTTTTAATAATTAGTTTAAATGAATTGTTTTCTTAAAACTATATGCATCTAAGAATGAATTCCCTACTCTAATAACATATACTACTTCTAAGGCTTTTATAAGTTGTTTTGTTAGGTTTTGTGGGTTTTTTCCCCACTGTAATTTACTTTTGTTACTCATGTATGATAAAGAGCTACAACTTTTTTCCTTTTCTTTTCTTTTAGCTCTACACCAGCATGGGGTTTGAACACAGGACTCAGAGATTGAGACTCACATGCTCCATCGAGCCAGTTGGGTGCCCCTAACTTTTTCTAATACCAGCTATTGAATAAAGTGATTTCATAAATATTTGACTGAAAACATGCTAGACAGGATGAGAATACAGCAGTTAAGAAAAGATAATCCCTGTCCTTATGTAGCTTATATTCTAGGTTCTCTAGAGAAGGACAAACGAGTAAAAAAAAATTTTTAGATGCTAATAGGTACTCTGATACAAAAAAGATTGAAATGGGGAAGGAGAATTAGGGGAGCACCTACTGGAGGCAGCAACTGCTTCACTGCCCACAGACAAGTGGGCATTAGAGTTATGGGGGATGAGGCACAGGATTCCTGAACTCTATGTGGCAACTAATTAAAACTTACTAAAATTAGTTGTGATGGTCTGACAAACAGGGAGGCTGTTTAAAGTGATGGAGATGTAGAGGTTTATTTCACGCCTTCCAACAGTGATGTAGAGGACAGGAGTAGAAATTTTTTCATTTTTGCTGTATTTGAAATTTTACCCTCCATCTTAATCATACATAAAATTTTCATACATACTAGGTTATGTTTAAAGCCACTTTTCCAACCCATGACCTAATATTACTACTTAATGTAATTTTATAGTATCACCCAGTACAGTCCACTTTTCAAGAAAATTCAAGTTAAACCCGAAAGTTACTAATCAACAGGCATAAAACCCAACATTAACATTTGTGAGAATATGAGCCAGACTATATAAACAGGTAGATGGGAAACTTAATAACCAATATGGTATTTTTAATGCCCACATTCTATGATTTAGCAATACCACTTGTCCCTGTACACCTATAAAACACAATATAATACTGCTTTTAGGGGCACCTGTCTGGCTCAGTCAATAGGGCATACAACACTTTTTTTAAACAAAGATTTTTATTTTTGAGCACATGACTCAATCTCAGGGTCATGATTTCAAGCCCCATGTTGGGGACTACTGTTGGCCCATGAGCCTATTCAAGAAAAGATAAAATGAAAAAAAAAATATATATATATATATACATATTACTGTTCTTATACTGAAAGTTGGAAGGACCTGAAAAGCAATAAACGCAGAGTTTAATACACAATAACATCCAAATGATTCTATGCTATTAAATGCTTTTAAAAATGACAGAGTAGATGTCCTACACCTGTATCTGAAATAGTTTGCAAAATAATACATAAAGATGACATTTATGTAAAGAGATTCAAATATTTTTTATGGCTGGGGAACTACGTAGGAATACTTAGAGGAAAAGAGGAATTTCTAAACATCAATGTTACATACATGAGTAACATCTCACGCTAATTATCCTAACAAATCAAATCAAACAACATTCAAGATAACGCTACAGTCTATTTTTTTAACTTTTTTTTTTTTTAATAAGTAAGCTCTAAACCCAACGTGGTGCTTGAACTTACAGCCCAGAGATCAAGAGTCACATACTCTACCAACTGAGCCATCCAGGCACCCCAAGGTTACAATCTATTTTGACCATTTCTCTCCTTCTCGACTCTTTCACCAGGTGTATCATTTTTTCTAGACAATTTTTATTTCTGTATATGTAGAACTCCCTGGAGAAGGAATTATGGTTCTCACTGTGTGTATGAAAAACTAAGATTTATTAAGCTGTACAAGCAGCTAAACAGAATATAGCAAGACCAACAGTGACACGGAGGTATAGCTAACTCGAGAGCTTTTTCATTATACCATGATGCCTCCTGAGGTGTCCAATATAGTAATCACTGGTCATACACACAGTTGTGTCCAGTACAACCCCGAGATCATGACCTGAGCTGAAATCAAGAGCTGGACGCTTAAATGACTCAGTATCCCAGGTGCCCTTGATTTCCAATGTTATTAAGTAATATATACTTATAGACTTTCCTCAGTTTGTTGTTTTTCCTAATACTTTTTTGAACAGTTCTATGAATGCAATTTATGCTCCATAATACATTACTTTCAGATAATCCATGTTCCATTGCTCTGCAAGATTCTGCTGTTCAAAAAATTAAGCCTAATACAACAAAGTACGTCTTTTTATAATTTAAGTAATTAATAACATATAATCTCACATTAGAGAAACAGCAAAATAAACTATATGCTAAACCACATCGTATTTAAAGTGACTCCAAACATTGAAGTGACAGGAGCTTATTATATATGTTTGTGTGTGTGTACTTGGAGGTTTCCTAACAAGACACTTTACCAGAAAAATTAACAGGATTAAAAATAAACACCAATTTTTTTTCTTTAAAGATTTTATTTATTTGACAGAGAGAAACACAGCGAGAGAGGGAACACAAGCAGGGGGAGTGAGAGAGGGAGAAGCAGGCTTCCTGCCGAGCAGGGAACCCGATGTGGGACTCGATCCCGGGTCTCCGGGATCATGACCTGAGCCGAAGCCAGTCGCCCAACCAAGTGAGCCACCCAGGGACCCCAAAAATAAACACCAATTTTGTCCTTTAAACAAAATAGTTGAGGCAACATTGTGTTTTGTTTTTTGTTTTTTTAAAGATTTTATTTACTAGAGAGAGTGCACACAAGTGCACAAGCAAGGGAACAGCAGAGGAAGCTGCAGAGGCAGGCTCCCCACTGAGCAGAGAGCCTGATGTGGGGCTCCATCCTAGGACCTGACACATCCCAGGACCATCCCAGGATCATGACCCTGAGCCAAAGGCAGATGTTTAACAGACTGACTCACACAGGTGTCCCGAGGAAACACTGTGTTTTTATTAAAAGACAATAACCTTGTTGAATTAAACTAAAATGTTCTGATACAGAAATAAATTTTTTGATCCAAAGAATATTTAGAAATAATTTGACAAAGGAAATTTTTTTTAAAATGAAAAAACACATCTCCAAATGGCATAACATTAGCTTCTCACTGATCAGTTTTTAAGAATAAAGGTGTAAGTTCTCTAGAAGTAATCTCCCTCTAAAGGTGGCTTCATGTAAAATTTATATAATTTTAGATATATACCCAAATGTGATATTAATTAGGATTAGTAATTAGTGGTCCTTAATTGGTATTCCTATGGAACTTTTAATAATGCCTTTTATTATAGATAACAACAAAGCACTAAAATTTGTTTCCTAAGCACCCAAAAATGGACTTAGAAAAGAACTGAAATGTCTGGATTTCTAGTGTAATACTATTTTCCTGCTGCTTCTGCTTTATAAGAAAATAAATTTACACATTAAGGGAATAATCATGATGTTTTAAAAACAAAGGGAACCAGACACTTCTAAGCAGAACACTACTGTCTCAAAGGTAAACTGTGATTATGACAACAGAACAGCAGCTAACACTGGGAGCACGCATATGCCAGGCAGAACTGTTCCAAGCATTTTACATATATTAACTCAATTCTCACAGTTCCATGAGGTAAATATTTTCATTTTCCACATGAGTAAAGTGAAGCACAGAAAAGATGAAGAACCTGCTCAAGGCTGCATAATCAGTGAAGTGGGAAGGACAGGATGCACAAGCAGGTCAGCTAGCTCTGAAGCTTAGACCCTTAAGCACTAAAATACAATGCCACTCAACGGTCACAATTTTAGAGAAAAGCCCTACCATGGTTTACTAACACAGAGAGGAAAGTACTTTATACATGGGGGAAAAATTAATATGGCCTGAAATTCATCATAAGTTTCCTTAAGCACACTAAAAAATGCTAGTTGCCTTTAAGCTTTAATACTATATTATTAATACTCTTAAAAATTTTTTTCAGGATATTTTTACAGTAGTGTTAAATTTAGCTTTCTACTGCATTCAGATGGTAAAATGAAATACTGAGTTCTTTACTTTAATTCTCAGGAATCTTTAAAGTATCAGGATTTTTTTTTTCTTTTTTAGATTTTGTTTTTAAGCAATCCCTACAGTCAATGTGGAGCTTGAATACACAACCCAAGACCAAGAGTCGTGAACTCCACCGAATGAGCCAGCCAGGGGCCCCAAGCGTCATGATTTTCTAATTGTCACTTTCTTACACACAAAAAAAAAACTCTGTAAGGGGCACCTGGGTGGCTCAGTTGGTTAGGCGACTGCCTTTGGCTCAGGTCATGATCCCGGAGACCCGGGATCGAAACCTACATTGGGCTCCTGCTCGGCGGGAAGCCTGCTTCTCTCTCTCTCACTCCCCCTGCTTGTGTTCCCTGTCTCGCTGTGTTTCTGTCAAATAAACAAACAAAATCTTAAAAAAAAAAACCAAAAAAACAACTTCTGTAAGTAATACAAGAAAAATAATTAAATTATTTCCAGATGAATTATTTCTAAGTTTAAAATCAATTTATTAAGGCATAAGCTACAATCAATAAAATGAACTAATTTCAAATGTGCCTTTAATGACTTCTTACAATAAACATTCCTGCGTAATCACTGCCCAAATGAAGATCCACAATACTTCTATCACCCCAAACACTTATGTGCCTCTTTCCTCCTACGGCCAGCTTCAGATAACAGCTCTTACTCTCTTGCTGTAGAAAGCAGATAAATATGAGAGAAAACCAACACTACCAAATCGGTTCTTTAAAAAGAAACAGAAAATCTGACTAAGGCCTTATCAGTTAAAGAAACTGATTTGGGCGCCTGGGTGGCTCAGAGGGTTAAGCCTCTGCCTTCAGCTCGAGTCAAGACCCCAACGTCCTGGAATCTGAGTCCCACATTACTGCTCAGCGGGGAGCCTGCTTCCCCCTCTTTCTCTGCCTGCCTCTCTGCGTATTTGTGATCTCTCTGTCAAATAAATAAATAAAATCTTTAAAAAATTTTTTAAAAATTAAAAAAAAAGAAACTGAATTAATCAGAAACTTTTTCATTAAAAAGCTCCAGATGGCTTTATAGGTAAATTTTATCAGACACTTAAAAAAATCATTTAGTAATCTTTTATGATTTCCTTCAGAACACAGAGGAAGTGGAAATAACTCATTTTTGAGAATAAAATTAACCAGATATCAGTTTGAGACAAAGACATCACAAGAAAAAAGAAACTATGAATCAATACCTTTCACAAGCACAGGGGAACAAAAAGATAATAAATCACAACTAAGTTGGATTTTTTTCTGGAAATGCATGGTTTAATTAACATTTGAAAAATCAAGGTAATATGGCACTAAATTAACAGACAAAAAAAAAGCCATGTGAGCAGCTTAGCAGATCTAAATAAAGCATTTAACAAAACTCAAACCTCATTTATGATAGAACTCTAACCAAACTAGGAAGAGAAGAAAAAGACCCACCTGGATAAACATCTTCCAAAATACCCCTCATTGCAATTATCACATCTAATCTTTTCTACCAAAGTGAAAACCTCTATAGTATGTACAAGAAAAGAAAAAGGCATACAAATTGCAAAGAAAGAAAGAAAACTGTCTTTAATGCACACGGCATGATTACCTATATAGAAATCCCAAGAAATCTAGTGGACCTAGAACGTGAATTTCATAAGGTAGGTGGATATCAGGTAAATAAATAAAAATCAACTCTCTTTTTATATATGAACAGTAGGAAAATGAAATTTTAAATAAAACAGTACCATTTACAATTGCATAAAACATGGACTGGGATAAATTTGACATAAATTCAAGGGTACAAAAACGATACTGAGAGGCATTAAAGGAAATCTAAACAGATAAGATATACAGATCATAGTTCAGAAGACTCAATCTTCAGAAGTTCATAGATCAGAAGACTCAATCTTCTTAAGAAGTCAGTTTTCTCCAATTGAGGTAAAGTTTGAATATAATTACAATCAAATTCCGGTTTGCCAATAGGCCTTTTTGTCAGGGGTAGATGACTTTAATATGTATATGGAAATATAAACACCCTAGAGAATCAACAGTTACAGGTGAATTTCAATGCCATAGATTACAAATTTTACAATTAATGCATCTAAAAAGTAAGTAAACTGTTAAAGATATTAACTGGCCAAATCCTTGCCTTTTCAAACTGTTTGGCAGGACAAAATAACAAGAAAAAACCAAAAACATACAATGATACTTTGACAAATAAAATCCCTAAAGGCAGAAATACTCTGGTAAGACAAAACAAAAATACTTAACATAAATCATGCAAAGCCTGTTGGCTTAATAGCTAGGCCTGGAAACAACATTTCTACATAAAATTTCTATTCATTCTAGCCCACATAAAAGCTATAAGAGCTTAGTCAATAAAACTCTGCTGTCCCTACACTAGCCTTTCTCTTTTCTCTCCATTTTGGTAGAAAACAGTTAAGCTTTTTTAGTTCCAAATATCTCCATTCTTTTATCTTCTATCACCAATCTAGATACCTGTTCATACTTCTAGCTATATTATACAATTATTAAGTGCTACTGTTTGTTATATCTGGAGGGTGGTACATGAGGTAATCTATTTTTACTTTCTCTTTTCGTTTTTAGGCATTGCTTAAGTTACTCATGGCATGCACAAAATGATGCCTTACATCTGCTTTAAAATAACATACTATGTGTATATATGTGTGTGTTTGGAAAGAACAGAGTGGAGATATAAATAAAAAGAATAGCCAAGTGTTAATCACTGATAAGCTGAGTGATGGGGCTCATGGAGGTTCATTATGCTACAATCACTAGTTTTACAGATTTCAAACATTTTCATAATAAAATATTTTATTAAACTGTCATAGTCAGAAAAGGCAAGAAAGCTTGAGAAATGCTCCAGACTAAAGGAAATGAAAAAGGAACATATGTTAACATGTGATCCTAGATTAAGTATTGAACAAAAAGCAATTTTTTTTCTTTGCTACAGAGAACATGATTGGGGCAACAGATGAAATATGAATGATCTCTGTGAATTAGATGATTAGATGGTTGTATTAGATCAATGTTAATTTTCTATATTCTAATTACTATAATGTGGTTATGTAGTAGACTGCCTTTGTCTTTTAGGAAATAAATGCTAAAACGTTTAGGGGTAACAGGATTATAATATCTGCAACACACGTCTCACAATCGGTACAGAAAAAATGTGTATACATGTCTAAAATTTGTTTGTATGTATGTATAGATAGATAAAAGGAAGGAAACCAGTATCAAATTCTTATAAAGGCATCAAACACTACGGACTAACATCCATAGAGGACAAGTTAAAATCTGGCAAAATAACAAACTGACACACATGTTCAAGTAATCACCAGTTCTAGTAATTCTAAAATTTAACCCTAGAGATAAAATTAAAGGTCACCAAAATTAGTCAACACAGCATTCTTTGTAACAGCAAAGGAATCAATTTGTGCTTATCAGTCTGGAGATGACTTAATTACTAAATATCAATTGTGTGCTCATAAAAATGAAGATATGCATTGTGGCACTGGAGCAAATTCCAGAGTATGCAATCTTGGGGGATGGGAGGGTGGAGAAGTAAGGAACAGAAATGCAGTTGTATGGCATACTGCCATCTGGGTAAAATATAACACAAAACAACAATAGAAAAGATAAGGGGATGTATTCATATTCACCTGTTACATATATATGTATATATATACACACAGGATCTCTATAAAAACATAAGAAAAGAGAAATAATGATTTTATCTAGGGGGTTCAAACTGGCTGGCTATGGGACAAGGGCAGGAAGACAACTATTTACTGGAAAACATCTTAAAGCTTTTGAATTTTGAAATAAGAATACTTGGATAGGATGATGGGGTGGGGTAACCATGTGATGGTGTTAGGGAGGGCATGTGTTGTGATAAGCACTGGGTGTTTAGATGCAACTAATGTATCATTGAACACTACATCAAAAACTAATCATGGGTGGCTCAGTTGGTTAAGCGACTGCCTTCGGCTCAGGTCATGATCCCAGAGACCCGGGATCGAGCCCCACACTGGACTCCCTACTCGGCGGGAAGCCTGCTTCTCCCTCTCTCGCCCTGCTTGTGTTCCCTCTCTCGCTGTGTTTCTCTCTGTCAAATAAATAAATGTTTAAAAAAAAACAAAAAACTAATGATGTACTTACTATATGCTAACTGAATATAAAAAAAGGAATATGTGGGTAAAGAATAAGTATGTAGTTTAATATTTAATAAAACTGATTTATATTACAAAGGAAAAGCACATGATACTGTATATTTAGGCATGTGCTTAATTTTTACTTTCAAGAAATTACTGGATGTATAATATCCATTCTAAAGATATACTTAGTTAATACAAGAGTTTTAAAAATTATTTATCAGGTTTATGAGTCCTCAAATTTTTTTCTTAACTGGCATGATAGCATGAATTCAGTGGACCCACCTGCTCTGCAGTGAAACTGATAAAAATTCTTTTTAAGATTTTATTTATTTATTTGTCAGAAAGAAACAGAGCGCAAGCACAAGCAGGGGGAGTGGAAGGCAGAGGGAGAAGAAGACTCTGCATTGAGCAGGGAATCCAATGCAGAACTAGCTCCCAGGGACCATGGGATCATGATCTGAGCCAAAGGCAGACACTTACCCAACTGAGCCACCCATAAGTCCCAAACTGATAAAAATTCTTAAAACAATAACAACAACAACCACCACCATCACCCCATCACTTAGATCTCTGGAAATGGTCCTAAGAGCATACAAAAAAAACAAAATTTATTCAAGAAAATCTACTAAGACAAACAGAAAAACAAGAGCCTGCAGTATCTGAACCAAGATCCTGCTCCCTTCCTCTTCTCAGCTCAGCAATAAAGAAAATCCATTCCAGACTGCTAGAATCAGGGCTTCCTGTCCCCCTAGTTGGAATTGGAAAGATCATCTTTCCAAGAGGGGGAAGATTTCAACTTTTGTCATCCTACCACTGGTTACATGCTGCTGTGGCTAGATTCTAGGTAAATAGCGTCAAGAAGTAGATAATTCCTTCTGGCCTGGCCCCACTCCTGGGACAGAGACCTGAATAAATAATTCTGTAAAGATCTACAAATGGCCAATGAATACATGAGAAGATGCTAGAGGTCCTAGAAGTCACTAGGCCAGAGAAATGCAAATCAAAACCATAGTGAGATACCTACCACCTAACATCCACTAAGATGGCTGTAATTAAAAGCTCAGGTAATAACTTACTTGTAAACGAGCACTTCCACTCCTAAGTACATTCCTAGGAATTGTAAGGAAGAACAGAAAGAGATATTTGTATGTCCGTTATTGTGATGTATAAGCCTTATTCACAAGTGTAAACAACTGAAATGTCTGCCAACTGATGAAGGAATAAGCCAAATGCGATACACATCCATACAATGGAATATCATTCAAGTTATAAACAGGAATCAAGTACTGAGGAGTACGATAATGTCAACAAATCTTGAAAACAAAAGCAAAAGCAGCCAGTTACAAAACGTATTTTATGATCCCACTTATAAGAAATGTTCACAATGGCCAATTTTATATACAGAAAGAAAGTAGGTCAGTTGTTGCTTAGGACTAAGGGGTGGTGAGAGGAGAGCGAGATGACAGCTAAAGGGTATATGATTTCTTTTTAAAAGTGATACAGATGTTCTGCATCTGACTGTGGTGACTGCTGCATCTACCTGTGAATATGCCCCAAATCATCAAATGTACACTTTAAGTGGGTGAACTGTACAGTAAGTGAATTATCTTTTATTAGAACGGTCATGAAAACCTTTTTCTTTTTAGGTAGTACTTTTTCATATATCATTTCCACTTTTTCCTTCTGGAATGTTTATTTTCTTCAATTGCTTTATAATACTACTTTATATATGAGGGAAAGAAAACCATAAATTTTATAAACACTTTCCCTAATATGTTGTTTCAATTCTTTTTTTTTTCTTTTTTAAGATTTTATTTATTTATTTGACAGAGAGAAACACAGCTGAGAGGGAAAACAAGCAGGGGGAATGAGAGAGGGAGAAGCAGACTTCTTGCCGAGCAGGGAGCCCGATGTGGGCTTAACCGACTGAGCCACCCAGGCGCCCCTGTTTCAATTCTTTTTTTTTTTTTAAGATTTTATTCATTTATTTGACAGAGAGTGAGATCACAAGCAGACAGAGAGAGAGGAGGAAGCAGGCTCCCTGCCAAGCAGAGAGCCTGATACGGGCCTCGATCCCAGGACCCTGAGATCATGACCTGAGCCGAACGCAGAGGCTTTAACCCACTGAGCCACCCAGGCGCCCTTGTTTCAATTCTTAAACACATGAAAGCATAGACATAAATGCAACTTACAGAGCCTTTTTCAACTTGGGATCAGCAAAAGAATGAAGCTTCAGAAAAACCTTCTCTCTTTCATTAAAATTCTGAATAGCTTCCATTTCTACATTTAAATACCAGAAGCATTAGAATTTATATTGATAGAAATGGAGCCCATTGTCCAAAAATTTCCATTTGTACTATTTTATAAACTAATCATTTAATAAAGTACTGGACAATGTTTTATTTTTCCCAACTTGCTTCCATGTAACATACAAAGAGAAACAGAACAAAGCACAAATCATCCCAATAAAAACCCCAGTAAGTTATTTTGTGGATATCAACCAACTGTAAAATTTATATAGAAAGGCAAAATACTCAGAATAGCCAAGACAGTATTTAAAAAGTCAAAGGGCTGCTACAACCAGAATAAGACTTACTATGAAGTTATAATAATCAAGATAATATAGTATTGGCAAAAGAATAGACAAATAGATCAATGCAACAAAAATTGTAACAAAAACATGAGCATGAAGGTTTACAGCAGTTTTATTCAGAACTGCCAAAATCCAGAAACAACCAACATGCCCTTCAAAAGGGGAATATGTAAGTAAACTGCTGAATATCCAAGCTATCAAGCCACAAAATGACATGGTGGAATCTCAAATACATACTGCTTAGTGAAAAAATTACTTTGTGAAAGAAGCCAATTTGAAGAGGTTATATATTGTATGATTCCAACTATATGACATTCTGGAAAAGGAAAACTTGGAGCATGTAAAAACATCAGTGGTTACTAAAAGTTTCAGGGAGATGAGAGGGAAGTTGGGCTGAATAGGCAGAGCAGAAGGAGCTTCTTAGGGCAGTCAATCTACTTTGTGTGATACTCTTAACAGTTGAATGCACGACACTGTGCATTTGTCAAAACTCACAGAGCTGTACAAAACACAGTGAAACTATATGTAAACTACTGTCTGTAATTAAAAATAATGTACCACTATTACTTCATCAACTGCAACATGAACCACACTAATACAAGATGTAAGTAACAAGGGAAACTAGGAATAGAAGAGAGGGAGTATGTGGGAACCCTGTAAAATCTACAACTGCTTTAAAAAAAAAAGTATATGAAATAAAAATTAAACTACATGAAGTTATAGTATTTCAGATAAAATTACATAAGAATATAACTAATCCAAGACACAGTGATTTCCAAAAATTAATTAAATGGTCATAAGTCACCAAAAACAACAGGAAAAAGCACAATATGAGAAGTATCTGTCCATTATAAGAATAATGCTGAGGACAGCCTGGCAAGTTAAAACTCAATAAAGAGGAGCTGGGGGAAAAGATAAGATCAATTTGCAAGCACTGTATGACTGACAGTTGAAATTTTTTTAAAATCTAAAAATAAATGGGCATAGAGAAAAAAATGCTCTTTTAAGTAAATGAAACATGGTTATTTCCTTTTATTCAAATGGCATTTATTTCATTCAACTGAGTAAGTAGCAGGAAGGGCTAATTAGGAATCTTAAATTATGAAAATAAAATATATTCTCTTCATATAAGGAATGGAAGCAAAAGCTGTGGGGACAGCGTAATCAGCAATGGACAATATTTGTCCACAAGACTGAGAATAACCTGAACAGCATGACACATAAAACTCTGGGTCTGATTTCTAAATAACATAACATAAATTTCATTCCTGTATCATCTTATGCATTTTGCCTTAAAATGTCAAAGTTTTGTATGTCTGCATTTCCTGGAACACGGTTTTTAATATCTAATTTTGCAATATTTGTGCTTTATCTTTGAAAAAAGATTTATTTCTGAATATAGTCAGAGAATTTGGAAAACTAAGGAAAAGCTAATTTGTGTTTTCTTTTTCAGACATGTACTTTTTTTTTTTCTTTAAGATTTTTATTTATTTGACAGACAGAAACTCAGCCAGAGAGGGAACACAAGCAGGGGGAGTGAGAGGGAGAAGCAGGCTTCCCGCCGAGCAGGGAGCCCGATGTGGGACTGGTCATGACCCAAGCCAAAGGCAGTCGCCCAACCAACTGAGCCACCCAGACACCCCTCAGACATGTACTTTTAAACTAACATGGACAGGTTCAGTGAACAAAAGGAGTCAATAAATATAGCACAATGAAAACTTGCCTGTTAAAATACAATACAGAGCAATTGTTTCAATCCTGAATTCCTTACTTACTCTTTTAAAGATGCTGTAAAGAGCTGTATCAGAAAACCCTTAGGAGTCTTTTATACTTCGCTCCTTTCTACATGCATACCTCGCTGTTATTATAGGATGGAATGTGACCAGTTGACAAAGAGCAGGGGCACAACAGTGTTCTGCAACGTCATGTATGCAAGGGTGGCTTACAGCTCCTAAATTTATTCAAGTGCCTGTTCAGTGTTACTGCTTACTACTATGCAAGCAAAGTCATTACCCTCCTGATGCTCTGATGTTTCCTGGTTGCTGAATTATGCAATACCTGAATAATACCTTGGAATTTTCAACAACTAAGGATACAGATGTGTGATACTATAGTTACTCCCATAAGAGAAATTTTCTAATTTAAAACTAGTAACTTGGGGCACCTCGGTGGCTTAGTGGGTTAAGCTGCCTTCAGCTCAGGTCATGATCCAGGGGTGTGGGATCTAGCCCCATATGGGGCTCCCTGCTCAGCAGGAAGTCTGCTTCTTCCTCTCTGTCCTCCCCTCATGCTGGTGTGTGCTCTCTCGCTCTCAAAAGATAAAATCTTTATTAAAAAAAAGAATCACTAGCACTAGATACAAGAATAAAATTGTCATTTTCTGTATTTGAAACTATATTTCAACAGAGAAAAGGATATTTGAATATCTCAAAAGAATAGGAAGAGTTTTAAGATTCATCAGACAGAAAATTCATAAGAAATAACCATAAATGTTAGCATTTTTTTATGAAGCACTATTCTGCATGTACAAAAGTTAAAGTAATTCTAAGACAAAAATGGAACACATTTACCACTTGGGTTATTACTGGCAAAAGCTAACAATTTATAGGGAATAGTTACAGTGAAATTTACCATGGATTACTAACAGAGAAGACCCATCTCTCTGGATGAAATGAAAATTATGCCATCTTCAGTATGAATGAAACCTATCCAAGGTGTGTTCACTTTTTTTTCTCTGAGCACAGAAGCTCTCCACAAAAAAGAGCCATTCATCACTACTGTGGACTAAGCAGGACACTTGATAACACATTATTCCTGATATAATACAGGGTAAGGAACACATCTCTTTTAATTATTTTAAAACCCTGATATTTAGTAACTTCGTTATTTAGGCTAAAATATTAAATATGTCAGCTATAAATATATACAGAAAAGATGAAAATAAATTTATAGGTACTAAATTGAAATACAGAATAATATATAAATGGTAGAAGCTAATGTTTCCATTTTCATTACATTTTCTATTATTCTGGTGAACTGTTAAAAAGATAAAAAATCAGAGGTGCCTGAGTGGCTCAGTTGGTTAGGCAACTACCTTCGGCTCAGGTCATGATCCAGGAGACCCGGGATCGAGTCCTACATTGGGATCCCTGCTCGGCAGGAAGCCTGCTTCTCCCTCTCTCACTCCCCCTGCTTATGTTCCCTCTCTGGCTGTGTTTCTCTTTGTCAAATAAATAAAATCTTAAAAAAAAAAAAAGAAGATAAAAAATTTGAAGTCCTACTTAAATAACTCATGTCTATAATTTTCCATTATGTTAACAGACTAAAATAGAAATGCATACTGAAAACAAATAAATTTATTTACTATTTCTCTACATGTTCAAAGGTACCTCCCCTAGAGATTTGTTTCAAAATTTTCTTTTTTTTCTAGGTCAAGAGATATTCTGGAAAGGTACTTCTGTCATCACTATAGCAGAAGACATTAGGAAGCAAGAAAAGAAGAAAAAGAAGAGTTTACCTTGGCCATATTAGGCATTATTGGGACAGTACTTCATCTCTTGCTAATTGTTTTTGCGTATGTCTACACCACACTCTGATGGTCTTTTTCATGGAGCTGCATTCAGGACAAAATGCAGCTCTAACAAGAATGATTTCTAGGCCTATCCTTTAAAGGTACACCCTGAAGATTATGACACATACTTTAGGGTAAGTGCCTTGCTCTAAGTGCAGTGATAAATACGAACAAAGATTAACTGCCAGAAAACATACATGATGTGGTATAAAGAAGACAAAAGGGGCACCTCGCTGGCTCAGCTGGTAGAGCGTGAGACTCTTGATCTCAGGACATGAGTTTGAGCCCCAAATTGGGTGTACAGACTACTTAAAAGTAAAACCGTTTAAAAAACAAAAACAAGACATGAAAGAAAAAATGTCATAGACGTTTTTCTAAATGTATATACTGAATACCTACTATTTATGATTGATTACATGTTTCCTTTAAGCCAACTAACAATCTACCTAATATAGGGTAGGGGAAATTTAGTCAGTATGGGTCATAAGACTAACAAAATGTACAGGGAAATATTTAATCAGCATTAATAAACACTCATTATTTTCAAAATGTCATCTTCTTTTGGATTTATATCTAATATCCCAAAAGAAATGCATGCTATAATTTATAATGATTTTTGGTATACAATTGTAAATGTAAGATTACACAGAATACAAACACTAAATGGAAAAAAGCGTTCTGTTTTTTCCTGATGGTATCTTCAGCATGTGTTGACTTTCTCTATTGAATCTCAGTAATAAAAAACAGAAACAAAATAGAAGCTCATTTAAAGTGTAAAAACCTCTGGGCACCTGGGTGGCTCAGTTGGTTAAGCGACTGCCTTCGGCTCAGGTCATGGATCGAATCCCACATCTGGCTCCCTGCTCGGCAGGGGGCCTGCTTCTCCCTCTCTCACTCCCCCTGCTTGTGTTCCCTCTCTGGCTGTGTTTCTGTCAAATAAATAAAAACTCAAAAAAAAAAAAATTAAAGTATAAAAACCTCAACTCAATATAATATTATTTGTTTACAATATTTAAGTGAACTCCACATTAATATGAAAACTAAATAAATTCATTATTCAAATATTTAATTTTTAAGGAATTTATCTACTTATTTTGCCTAACTTGAAACATAGAATCATTCTGTATTTCATGGAAATAATATGGAAACAAAGCAGTCAGAGATCCTCAAATTATTTCTTTGTAAATTATAAATCCTTTCAAGGGGGCACCTGGGTGGCTCAGTTGGTTGAGCGACTGCCTTCGGCTCAGGTCATGATTCCGGAGACCTGGGATAGAGTCCCACATCGGGCTCCCTGCTTGGCGGGAAGCCTGCTTCTCCCTCTCTCACTCCCCCTGCTTGTGTTCCCTCTCTGGCTGTGTTTCTCTCTGTCAAATAAATAATATCTTTAAATATCAATCAATCAATCAATCAATCCTTTCAAGTACTTGAACACTAAAATTTAATCCGTAACTATTTACAACTAATAAGCCTAGAGAGTAATGTGGTTAATGTGCATATCTTAAAAGGTTATCACATAACAAATATATTATGACTGGTAAAATAATTTATTTAAAAGTTCAAATTTTTAGTACTGATCTAATAATTTGACTTTTACAAAATCCTTCCTAAATGCACTGTACTTCCTTCTCTAGGTGCTCAAATTGTAGAAATTATACTTGAATAAAATACAGCTTTTAAAAAAGGCTGAAATAAACACTGGGTACAGTAAAGTAAGAGAAAGATTTTTTTTTTTTACCCAGAATGTTCTTAAATTCTCACTAAAACTAACTGGTAAGAAATAAACCAAAAACTATTCTTTGCTATCACGTATTTTAAAACAAGGGGCACCTGGGTGGCTCAGTTAGTTAGGCATCTGCCTTCGGCTCAGGTCATGATACCAGGGTCCTGGGATCGAGCACCAACCACGTGGGGCTCCCTGATCAGCAGGAGAGTCTGCTTCTCCCTCTTCCACTCTCTCTGTACCTGCTCTCTCTCACTCACTCTCTCAAATAAATAAAATCTTTAAAAATAAATAAAAATAAAACCAAAACTTGGCTCTGCAATTAAGATACTTGCAAATGAAATTACCGAAAGGACATTTTTTTTTTAAAAAGATTTTATTTATTTGACAGAGGGAGAGAGAAAGAGAGTGAACACACACAAGTGGGGGGGAGCGGGAGAAAGAGGGAGAAGCAGGATCCCAGCTCAGCTAACGCTGAGCTGGGAGCCTGATGCAGGGCCAGGACCCAGAGATCATGACCTAAGCTGAAGGCAGGCACTTAACCAACTGAGCTAACCAGGAGCCCTACTGAAAGGACATCTTAAGTGAGCACATATCATGAAGAATATTGGCCCATTAATAAACAGTTGGTATTTTATGGCCACACTATGAATTTTACATGTAATTAGCACTAACTCTATTGTATATAAATACTATAATGGGAGCATCAATGAGTTTCATATAAGTACATTGATAAAAATAACACAATGTTTCATCTCCCTTACAATTTTCTAATTATTTAATTCCCTGAATTTATACTCCTTAACCAAGCCTTAGCCAACAGATTATTTTGGGGATTCATGTCAACCCTAGATATGCTGAACTGTAACTGAAGTTGGCAGATAAGACAGCAACTAGACAAAAAGAAGGAAACAGAAAGAAATCCATAAAGTATTAAAGATTTCCAGCAGAGGATCAAGGTATGTATGTTTTTTACACAAGTCAGGGCGAACTTGCTCTACCTAGCTGGAAGGGCATTCTACTGGGGCTCTCTTTCTCTCTCTCTCTCTCTCTCTCTCTAAAGAACAAAACAAAACAAAAAAACCCAACAACATATATATATGTATACACATACACGAAATATTTTATAGTTTCTCAATGTAAACCTAATTAACTGTTTTAATCAATTCCTTTACTATGGGGACTTTTTTTTTAAAAAGTATTCTATCATATAAACATCTAGTTTGTGCAATTTTTAATTGTGAGAAGTGAAAATATAAGCATTAGGTACACTGACAACTAACAGGAAGGGAAGGATCACTTTACTTTGGTTAAACAAGGAAGGTATCTCTTAAATATAACAAATATTTTATCCTTATAAACTTGTACAAATGAAATCAAATTAGAAACCTATTTATGTTTTAATTAAATAAAACCTCTTCCCCCCCTTTAAAACTTACCAGTAAAATCATTTAACAGATAGAGTGATGTATTCTATACCAAAGATATTTATTCCTGCATAGGATGCCTTTGACAAATATGAGAATTTCAGATAAAAGGATCTAACATTTTTTGATGAATGCCTATGGGAAAGACACTCTAAATGGATACTAACAAGATCAAAATTTTGGCATTCTGTACTCTTTTACCACAAATGAAATAAATGGTAAATAAACCCTAAGAGTATCTTGTTTTTAAATTGCATATAGAAATAAATGCACTACGGGTGCCTGGGTGGCTCAGTCGGTTAAGCATCTGCCTTCGGCTCAGTCATGATCCCAGGGTCCTGGGGTTGAGCCCCGTATAGGTTCCCTGCTCAGCGGGGAGGCTGTTTCTTTCTCTCCTTCTGCCTCCTCTCCCCCTGCTTGTGCTCTCTCTCTCTAATAGATAAATAAAGTCTTAAAAAGAAAAAAGAAACACACTAAATGTAGGCAAGCAGTCCAAATTTTTTTGTACACCTCAATAAATTTTCAAGAAAACTAGGGCCATATTATAAAATAGCTTGGTTTAGATTAAAAAGCAAATGGCATGCAACTCCACTTAGCAGATAAATCTATTAATTTTTTTTAACGATTTTGTTTATTTATTTGACAGAGAGAGAGATCACAAGTAGGCAGAGAGGCAGGCAGAGAGAGAGGAGGAGGAAGCAGGCTCTCCGCTGAGCAGAGAACCTGATGCGGGCCTCGATCCCAGGACCCTGAGATCATGACCTGAGCCAAAAGCAGAGGCTTTAAGCCACTGAGCCACCCACGCGCCCTCTTGTAATTTTTTCTGAAGATTTTATTTATTTATTTGACAGAGAGAAACACAGCAAGAGATGGAACACAAGCAGGAGAAGTCAGAGAGGGAGAAACAGGGAGCCCAATGTGGGGCTTGATTCCAGGACTCTGGGATCATGACCTGAGCCAAAGGCAGACTGAGCCACCCAGGCGCCACAGAATCTTTAAAATTTTAACCCATTTCTGATAGACTGTTTATTAAAACAGTGCAAAGAGGGGCGCCCGGGTGGTTCAGAGGGTTAAGTCTCTGCCTTCGGCTCAGGTCATGATCTCAGGGTCCTGGGATCGAGCCCCACGTCGGGCTCTCTGCTCAGCAGGGAGCCTGTTGCTTCCTCTCTCTCTGCCTGCCTCTCTGCCTACTTGTGATCTCTGTCAAATAAATAAAATAAAATCTTTAAAAACAAACAAAAACAGTGCAAAGAAACATACATAATACAATTCAAAAGTTTCAAATAAACCATTACCAAGATACCTGTAAGATACAAAGTTAAGTACTATGTATCATAATGGCTCAATAATTTTTACTTATTTGTTCCAGGCAATGTTTATCAATAAAAAAAGCAAAACTAATTTTTCATAAATGATGAAATTAAAATTTTTATTGATGAACCAGGAGCTTTTCATGGCACAAAACTAATATAATCTCCAAGCTCTCAAAGAACACTAGACCCTCCTAAATTTGCTGCCCTTAAGACGAGAAAGATGGGTACAGGGGTAGGTGTTAGGAGTGAGGAGAGAAGATGGGTATGCTTCCAAAAGTACATTTACTTTGAATTAACTTTTTAGTAATAACTTTAGGTTTTAAAGAATGTGGTCATGTTTAAATTAAGATATCTGCGATAACAACAAATTAATTTTACTCTCAAACAGTGTACTTAATGAAATTAAAGTTAAATCCTGACTTTCTGAGAAGTATAATTGTAGATAAGATACAATAAGAACATATAAACATATAAAATCCAGTGTGAGGGAAATCAAATGGTGTAATACAACATGCAATAATGGGTTTTGTCCCATTATAGCTAGCTCTGGAACTACCAGACCAATACTGTGAAAAATAGGAAAATTTTAATACTAATAAATACCATCATTTACCTAAGACTAGACAAATTAGAAGATACTCTATAATGCTCCCAACAAAAAAGTCCTGTGCTTGTTCTCTCATTTCTACCTTCTTCTAACATATCATGTTTATTCATTTCTCTTTTCCTTACTGAAAAAGCCATTTCTATCTTGCTTTAAAACTTGAAAATTTGCATGGCTCACCCTTAAGCCTCTGACTCTTGGTTTTGACTCAAATCATTATCTCAGGGTCTTTAGATGGAGCTGTGCAGCAGCCCCACTGCTTGAAATTCTCTGCCTCTGCCTTTCCCCCTCAACCCCTGTCCACTTTTGTGCTCTCTAATAAAATTTTAAAAATATATATATTTTAATTTTTAAGTTTAATAATGGCCATATTACTGCTAAACAGTTAAACCTGGGGAAAGAACTAAATTTCTCTGGATTTCATTTTTTTCATTTGTCCCTGCCTCATCTGTAAATTGGCAGGAACTGAACAGGAAAACTCAAATTTCCCCCTTTGAAATTATATTTACCTCCATGCTACGAAACCATCACTAAAATGAGAGAGTTTTTATAACAGTTTGATAGTTAATGGCAAGTAAATTAATGTGCTCAGTGATGCTGCTTTCTGAAAACATGAGCATGTCATTTTCCAAAATGGTACACAGACAAGGTGAGGGTGAGGAACCCTAACATAACATTCTACATTCACACATTTTTTTAAACCAATTATTGCTGGCAATGAAGCAGGATCTCCATCTAGTGGCCAGCAGAGTAACTGCATGCTTACTGAAGCGCATAAATGTTAACCACAGCTTGAATAAAAAAAAGATCCTTGTTTACAAGGCAATGTTCAAAATCACTGGCTATGAGAAAAATAAGTCAGAATGTTGAGAGAAAGAAGTTAAAATGAACATATTCTTTATAATACAAAGATTTTCCTATCTATTTAACTACTTTCTCTAAGGGTTTTTATTATTCCTTTGAAAATTAATACTGGAGATAAAACATTTAACTCACTTATTTGAATTACCCACCTTGAAGCTCTGGCCTCAAATTTTACTGTTTTATAGTTTTTCTAACAACTCTCTTATAAACTAGCTTACTGAATTAAGTTCCTTCAAGAAAAATTAAAAATACACACACAATACTGTTTGAGTTAGCCAACACCAAGTTGTGCCATTGATTTCATGTTAATCTAATGTACAAAACCAAATAACATAAAAGATGTCTTCATTTTAGTTAGAATACAAAGAATTACTTAAGCTTCAAATGTACTCATCTATTTTAAGTAACTGGAAGCATGCTGTAACCTTTGACACACCTGATTAATTTAGCTCAATGTGCAGACTTATACCACCCCTGTGATGCTGCCAAACCGAATGCTCCAAAAATTTCTCCATTCTTTCACTTCTAACAAGTTTTTACATTTTCTTCTCCACCCATTTTCAGGCCAACAGAGGCCAATATATGAAAAAGTTATAGTAGAAAAAAAAACTACTCTTTGGTTATTAGAAATTCCTCCTCAAACAGTTAATTCACACAAGAAAAGAAATATTAGGATTTTCTCCTAACATTCATATGAAGGAAGACAAAAAGGAGGTGGAAAGGGAGTAAGAAACCATATATGAAAGTTAACAGCAGACCAATGAAAAGCAGAGTATAAGCTACTATATGTTTTTATATTTTCTTGTCTAGATCATCTATCATTTAAAGACTTGTAACAGATGGGGCTCAGTCATTAAGTGTCTGCCTTTGGCTCCAGTCACGATCCCAGAATCTTGGGATCAAGCCCCACATAGGGCTCCCTGCTCTGTGTTGTGTGTGTGTGTGGGGGGGTTTCTTCTCCCTCTCTCATTCCCCCTGGTCATGTTCCCTCTCTAGTTGTGTTTCTCTCTGTCAAAGAAATAAATAAAATCTTAAAAAAAAAACAAAACTAAAAACATGTAATGGGGGCACCTGGGTGGCTCAGTTGTTGAGCGTCTGCCTTCTGCTTCACTTATCATCCCAGGGTTCTGGGATCGAGCCCTACATCAGGCTCTCTGCTCAAAGGGAAGCCTGCTTCTCTCTCTCTCACTCCCCCTGCTGGTGTTCGCTCTCTCCCGGGCTCTATATCAAATAAATAAATAAAATCTTAAAAAAATATATATATATAACAGAAAAGAAATGTGCACTACTTGACTACAGTTCTTAATAGAGCCTACTGCATTATGCCTGTGTTTCTGTGTACTATCTGCTAGTGATGTAAGCAAATGATCCCTTAAATATGTCACAAGTGAAATTATTACCACCGCTCTTACACTTAAATACCAACTTGCCAGATAGTCAATGAAACAAATGGTGTATTCTGTAAAATATCAATATTAAGAAAGACGAAGAAAAGCTGGGGAATGTTTCAGATTAAAGGAGAAGAGATATGACAACTAATGTAGAAGATTCCAGACTGGATACTTTACCATAACCCACCACCCAAAATTGCCAAAAATAATATTCTACAGGCAAATGATAAAACTGAAAACGGATTATAATTTTCTAAAATTGGAATTTTCTTTCTTTTTAAAGATTTTATTTATTTGACAGAAACACAGCTAGAAAGGGAACACAATTAGAGGGAGTAAGAGAGGGAGAAGCAGGCTTTCTGCTGAGCACGGAGCCCAATGCGGGGCTCGAACCTGGGACTCTAGGATCATGATGCAAGCTGAAGGCAGACACCCAAAAACTGAGCCACCCAGGCGCCCTTAAAATTGGAATCTTCTAATTTATTTGAAGGGGGTAGAGAGAGAAGGAGAGAGAGCATGAGAGAGCACAAGTAGTGGAGAGGGAGAAACACGCTGTCTATAGAGGAAGCCCAATATGGGGCTAGATCACAGAACCCTGGGATCATGACCTGAGCTGAAGGCAGATGCTTAAGCAACTGAGCCCCCCAGGAGCCCCTAAAACTGGAATTTTACTAAGTTCCAAGAAAAATGACTAGGTAATTTGTTCAGATTTTAAAATGCTACTTAAAAAACTAACATAGTAACCAAAATTGCTGATTATATAAGTAACATTTATCAATGTAACAGTAAGTTATATCTTCCTGAAAAATAATTCATATTTAGAATATTTTAAATGAGTATACTTTTCTCACCAACTAAAGATCAGACTATATCTCAAACTGCAGAATAATTTTCTCTAATCACTGCAAAGAGGTGTGCTACCAATTATCTGACCTAACTCATCTTAAGTAAGTTGCTCTATACTAATTTATCTTTTTTTTTATTATTATTATTTATTTGACAGCGAGAAACACAGCCAGAGAGGGAACACAAGCAGGGGGAGTGAGAGAGGGAGAAGCAGGCTTCCTGCCGAGCAGGGAGCCTGATGTGGGACTCGATCCCAGGTCTCCGGGATCATGACCTGAGCCAAAGGCAGTCGCTTAACCAACTGAGCCACCCAGGCGCCCCAATATACTAATTAATCTTAAAATATTACTTCAAAATAATTTGTTACCACATTAAAATATGAATGTAGCAATTCCAACTATACCAATGGACAAGGTACCAGATTCAAGCACATAAACCTAAACCTTAGGCTGAAAAAAAAAAATCGCCTTTTACAGGTAAATAGTATGCCACAAAGGGAAGGTCAAACTCTGATTTGTTGTATTAAATTTCTAAAATAGTTTCAAGAGAATATCAAAATATCTCTAATTCCAGATAGTTACCAAAATCACAGTTTATTAACACACATACTCACCAGAAATTATACCTTACGTGAATATATTTTAAATAGTGAAAGTACGTAATACCGGGTTTCTTCTATAACCCTGAACCATAAACAAAAGCTCAGTGTTATGCAAAGACTGAATTATAGAACTAGAGAAGTTTTAAAATTTTTGAGGATATAAATTTTGAAAGTGAATGATTAATAACATTTTAATAATGTGGGAGGAGATAAAAAAAGACCTTATCTCACTCTACTCCATTTCACAATACAATCCAATATTAAATTTTGGCACCAGGATCTGTTTATAGCTCTAAATATTTTACTTAATCAAAAAAATACTGTTTGGCAACGAATTTTAAAGATTTTTTTTTTTAAGATTTTATTTTATTTATTTGACAGAGAGAAACACAGCGAGAGAGGGAACACAAGCAGGGGGAGTAAGAAAGGGAGAAGCAGGCTTCCCGCCGAGCAGGGAGCCCGATGTGGGGCTCAATCCCGGTCTCTGGGATCACGACCTGAGCTGAAGGCAGTTGCCCAACCAACTGAGCCACCCAGGCGCCCCTTGACAACTACTTTAAAAAAAAGACAAATGTGATTTATAAAATAGGTCAGTAAAAGAACAAAATCAATCTAAATAATATATCACCCTCAATATTTTTATTATTATTAACATATATTATTTGTTTCAGGGGTACAGGTCTGTGAACCATTAGTCTTACACAACTCATAGCACTCACCGTAGCACATACTCTCCCCAATGTCCATCACCCAGCCACCCAGCCCTCTAAGCCCGCTCCCCTCCAGCAACCCTCACTTTGTTTCCTGAGATTAAGAGTCTCTTATGGTTGTCTCCCTCCCCAGTCCCATCTTGTTTCATTCTACCCTCCTTTCCCCCTATACCCTCCACCCTGCCTCTCAAATTCCTTGTATCAGAGATATCATATGATAACTGTCTTTCTCTGACTGACTTATTTCGCTTAGCATAATATCCTCTAGTTCCATCCACATCATTGCAAATGGCAAGATTTCATTTTTTTGATGGCTGCATAGCATTCCATTGTATATCTATACCACATCATCTTTATTCATCTGCTGATGGACATCTAGCCTCTTTCCAGTTTGCCTATTGTGGACATTGCTGCTATAAACTTTCAGGTGCACGTGCCCCTTCGGATCACTGCATTTATATCTTTAGGGTAAGTACCGAGTAGTGCAATTCCTGGGTCACAGATGAATTTCAACTTTTTGAGGAACTTCCATACTGTTTTCCAGAGTGGCTGCACCAGCTTGCAGCTGGACAATGCAGGAGGGTTCCCCTTTCTTTGCATCCTCACCAACACTTGTCGTTTCCTGACGTTAATTTTAGCCATCCTGACTGGTGTGAGGTGGTATCTCACTGTGGTTTTAATCTGTATTTTCCTGATGCCAAGTGATGTTCAGCATTTTCTCATGTGTCTGTTGGCCATCTGGATGTCTTCTTTGCAGAAATGTCTGTTCATGTCTTCTGCCCATTTCTTGACTGGATTCTTTGTTCTTTGGGTGTTGAGTTTGATAAGTTCTTTATAGATTTTGGATACTAGCCCTTTATCTGATATGTCATTTGCAAATATCTTCTCCCATTCTCTTGGCTGTCTTTTGGTTTTGCTGACTATTTCCTTTGTTGTACAAAAGCTTTTAATCCTGAAGTCTTAATAGTTCATCTTTGCCCTTGCGTCCCTTTCTTTGACAATGCTTTTAGGAAGAAGCTGTTATGGCTGAGGTCAAAAGGTTGCTGCCTGTGTTCTCCTCAAGGATTTTGATGGATTACTGTCTCACACTGAGGTCCTTCATCCATTTTGAGCCTTAATTTTGTGTGTGGTATAAGGAAATGATCCAGTTTCATTCTTCTGCATGTGGCTGTCCAATTTTCCCAACACCATTTGCTGAAGAGACTGTCTTTTTTCCATCAGACATTCTTTCCTGCTTTTTCGAAGATAAGTTGACCACAGAGTTGAGGGTCCATTTCTGGGCTCTCTGTTCTGTTCCACTGATCTATGTGTCTGTTTTTGTGCCAGCGCCATACTGTCTTGATGATTACAGCTTTGTTATAGAGCTTGAAGTCTGGAATTGTGATGCTGCCAACTTTGGTTTTCCTTTTCAACACTCCTCTGGCTATTTGGGGTCTTCTCTGGTTCCATATAAATTTTAGAATTATCTGTCCCATTTCTTTGAAAAAAGCTGATGGTATATTGATAGGGATTGCATTAAATGTGTAGATAGCTCTAAGAAACACAGATAGTTCACAATATTTGTCCTTCCAATCCATAAATATGGAACATTTTTCCATTTCTTTGTCTTCCTCAATTTCTTTCATGAGTACTTTATAGTATAGAATCTGAGTACAGATTCTTTGCCCCTTTGGTTAGATTTATTCCTAGGTATCTTATGGTTTTGGGTGCAATTGTAAATGTCACCTCAACATTTTTATGAAGAAGTTTAAGGTAGACTACAGAACTGTTTTAAAGCCCAATAATCTCCACAATGGCAGAAGCTAAGGGGCAAATAACCCCTTTTCAAATACAAGTAAGGTTTTTCCATCCATCCAACTGTCCATTAAACAGCTACCATGCACCAGACTTCGAGACTCATTCCCATCACTTCCCTTACTTATCCTTCCTTTACAATCTAATTAAATGTGTAAACCTCTATTTTTAGAAATAAGAATATGAATAAAGGCAGAGATAAGAGGCAGAGCAGAGAGTTGAAAACAAAAACAAAAAACCTGAAAGTTCGTGGCTAAAAGGAGATGTAAACTGCTCTTTTTTGGAGGGAGGGCAATATCTGTAAACAAAATATAACTATTATTTGGGAAAAGAACACCAATTCTTGGAACTAATTTCACAACTATAGTTTCAATTAACAGTTGCATATTGGCAAAGTAACTATAGCACTTTTATTACTTGACTTGTAAAAATAAGCATTATGAAGTACCTATGGATTAGAATTTACATATCTGCCTCTCTTCAAATTATCATCATGTGAAATTGTACAGTGTTCCAGAAAAACATTAAAATGCAAAGACGTTCAATCAACCATATTTAGCTCAGAGTACAGTCATGAAGATGCCAGCCTTTTATTTTAAGTTATACATTATTTTTTAAAATAGTATATTCACAGGTTAAAACAAAGGGATAATGAGAACTTTGATTTTGTGTTCCAGAACAGTCACAACAGTTATTTCAATTAGCAGCCCCTAAAGATAACTAAGTATGTTAACAATAATTTTTAAGAATAAATGCATTAATCTTATACCTACATATAATGGGGAAGACTAATACCAAATACTTCAATTACCCTTTATTATTTTAATAGATGATAAAATAAGTCAACAAAGGACTAACGACAATATGATTTACCTGAATCATTTCGGAGATAAGAGGACATAGCTGGGATGAGGCAAGATTGACTGAGCAGCTCTAGAAGTACAGAAGGAAGGGCATTACTGTTCTGGACTCGACTCTCATGAGATGGCTGGGCTTCTCCATCTACTGCACCACTCACAGGATTTATATAACTTGCAAGAACCTAGAAATAAAAATTGTTCGGTTCACAGTGTATTTTAGCTTCTCACACTTCAAAAGCCCACATTTTATTAAGATATTCAATCAGAGAACCAAGAGTTTATATTTTCAAGTTAGTCACTGTCTTTTAAAAACAAGGTATTCTTGGGGCGCCTGGGTGGCTCAGTTGGATGAGCAACTGCCTTTGGCTCAGGTCATGATCCCGGAGACCCGGGATCGAGCCCCACATCGGGCTCCCTGCTCGGCAGGAAGCCTGCTTCTCCCTCTCTCACTCCCCCTGCTTGTGTTCCCTCTCTGGCTGTGTTTCTCTCTGTCAAATAAATAAAAATCTTAAAAAAAAAAAAACAAAAAAAAACAACACAAGGTATTCTTTTCTTCGGAGTTTCAAAATAAAAGGTGAGCTTTAAGCATGATGGTATACTTTATACAGTTAAACATATAGAAAAAAGTCCACCTAAGAACACGAACATAAAAACTTAGCAGCAATTCTGATATTATTTATTTTATTGACTACATTCAGTTTACATTTTGAGGATGATCTTAGTATTTTATACTAGAATGAGCCTATCACTCTAGAATTGCAGAAAATAAGGCTCAAAGATTTGACCTCTTTTAGTCAGTTAGTTGATGCAGGGACTAAAGCTAGTATTTAAGAACCTCTCCATTCTCATACTGGTGCTATGGGATTTTCCACATTCGTTCAACTTGCCTGACTCTAGAAAAGTCATAAAACAATGTGAGGAAAAGATACAAATAATTTTTTTTTCCTGAAGAGCCCAGACACAGCACTTTTTTTTCCTGAAGAGCCCAGACACAGCACTAGATGAAAAGAGGACTGCAAGGAAGTAGATAAGGTACATTTTCCAGTTATTAGATAATTTCATCCTTGTCACTTTCCTCTTAGTGAAGAAGCTAATTGAGAGGGAAGAAATTTATACTTCCATGTAGGGGAGAACAATCTTTGTCCAGTGATACCTTAAATGTACTGAGAGCAAGGAGCATAATGTGTTTTATACAAGTATCTGAGGATGAGCCGGAGAGTCATCAATACTTAAAAATCAATACAAATATAAAAAATTAATTTTAATTATTATCCCTGTCAATATCAACTTTGTAAACATACCTGCAGAAGACAAGTAACATGTTCCTCTTCCAGCCTCTGTTTGGTTAAGGCTTGTTCCACATCCCATCCAGAAGCTGTAGAGCCTGTTCCAAAGCCAGTCCCTTTGGCCCAATACAGCTGCTGTTCTTCTGTTGATGTAGGATTATGAGAGCTTGATACCTGTGGCTTCCAACAAAAAAACAAAAATTTCTTATTATTTGATTTTATTTACCCTGAAAAATATTTATCAGTACAAACATAAATAGTTTAGCTGCTACAGACTCTTTAAAATATTAAATAAAGGATTACTATGGGACCCAGCAATTCCAATCCTGGGTATATAACCAAAGAAATAAAAACAGATACGCAAATACAGGTCCACGTGTTTTCACAGCAAGACTATTCATAATAGCCAAAAAGTCCAAATAGTCCGAATACCCATCAATGGAAGAATGTATAAACAAACTGATATATATATACATACAATTACTCAGGCATAAGAAGGAATGAAGTATGATACACACCCACTACTTTGTGGAGGAACCTCAAAAATATGCTAAGTGAAAAAAGACAGACACAGGAGATAACATATTGCACCATTACCGCAGCTAAACAGAGAGAGACAGAACACAGCCTGGTAGTTGCCAGGGACCAGGGGAAGGGGAAAATGGAGAACAAATGTTTCTATTTAAGAATAAATAAAAAATTTAAAATATTTATCAGTAAAACATGGGGTAAAGACTACAGAGTCAATGACTTAAAATTAAGTAGAGAAAACAGTGAAAGGAATAGGGATATGAGCCAGATCCCTTAGAATGAATCTAGTACAAGCATATCTTTGGAGAATTCTATAATGGTGTCATATGTTTTCAATCAAAGTAAGCAAGATAGCTTCTATTTCTAGAAGGAATAATTCTCAATTTCTTTCTTATTCAGAATGTGATGTGTAGAAAATTTTCTTTTGGCAAAAGAGGACATATTAAAAATGTGAATGTTGTACAGACAGAATAAATTATTTAGAGCCACTGGCTCTATTAAGATTACCTCAAACTCTGTAAAGGTCAATTCTTTATTATTTTTGTGAACAGTAGAATTAAAATTAATTATATAACAAGAATCCTCTTGTTATATTTCACTAAATATATATTTCACTAAATATACTGTGCACACTCAAAAACCTTGCAATTAAGACTAGTTTCAAGGGTTATTTAAAAGTAATATCAATGCTTTTCATTTCTTTTAATGGGAATATTTTCTAAGGAATACTATTAGGTACAATACTTTCACAAATTGACCTGTAATTTAGTTTTATGGATCTATGATGAAAAATGTCATCTTTCACATTTTATAATCTAAATTGTAAAATGAATGACAACAGTTGACAATAAATAACATTATTAATAAAAAGTTATTTATTAAAAAATTCTAAAAAGCATAACATACACACAGAAAAAAAAAAACCAAATTTTATGAACTGCAAAAATTTATTTAACTGTGCAGGTCAAGAATTAGATTACTGCACATAAGAATTTACCCTTACTCCATTACCTATTCGTCAAACCTTCAATTCCTCCACAAAGTTAATTATAATCCTGATTTTTTATACTCATTACTTCCTTACTCTTTGTAATTTTACCACCTAGGCATGAAACTCACATTATATCAATGCAATCACGCTGTATATATATTCCACTATGTATGGTATTTTAATTGTACTTGAGAAATGCATTAACAGCTATTGTGCATAGTTGGCTGTAGCTGTTTACTTTCATTACCTAACAGTATTCCGTTTTATACCAGACTACAATTTCCTTATCCTTTCTACTGTCTCCACAATCCTTCATCCATCCTACTCAGTTTATGACAAATGATGATGGGACATTTGGTATTGTGGCTTTGGAATTTTATACCTTATGATGGGTGTGTAGCTACAGTGTATTATAGGTTTTCATTTTGTACTTTTCCAGTAACTAATGAAACAGATCATCTTCTCACATTTATTGGATATTTAGGTACCCTCTCTTATAAGTGCCTGGTCTAGCTGTTCACCTAATTTTCTATTGGGTTTTCTGCCTTTCCCTTTTATAATTTTTGAAGCTCTCCAAATATTCTGAATATAAGTTCTTTATCAGATACAACCAACTATAGTCTCCCATAGAGATTTAGGTATGGTCTCCCATTCTGTAACTTCATTTTCACTAATCTTAGTGCTTTTTTTTCATTTTAAAGATTTTATTTATCTATCTATCTATCTATTTATTTATTTACTTATTTGACAGGGAGAGAGAACACAAGTATTCAGAGAGGCAGGCAGAGAGAGAGGAGGAAGCAGGATCCCTGCCGAGCAGAGAGCCCGACGCAGGCCTCGATCCCAGGACCCTGAACTCATGACCTGAGCCGAAGGCAGAGGCTTTAACCCACTGAGCCACCCAGGCACCTTTCTTAGTGCTTTTGATGAAAAAAATTTCTTAATTTCAATATACTTGCTTTTTTGCAATTTTTTTCCCTTATAGGTTAGTGCTTTTTAAAATAGTCTTTTCAAGAAGTCTTTGTCTACTCTAAGATCATAAAGGTATCTATGTATGTTTTTTGTAAAAGGGCACTGCTATGTTTTGTATATATTACATACATTCAGATCTATCATCCGTTAAATTAATTTTTGCATATAGAGTACATTAGGGTTTAAAGATTCATTTTTGTTCCATGAGAACATTTAAGTGACCCCCACCATCATTAATTGATAAGATCATATTTATTCCATTATGTTGCATTTACTGTTGTCATATCAGATAACCAAATATACGGGGAGTTAAGTCTCTTATTGTTTGCTGAGCTTCTAAATCTATCCTTGGACTAATACCACAGCTTAATAATAAATTTTGATACATGATAGCATAAGCCTACTAGGTATACTCTTTTTTATTCTTTTTTCCTACTAGGTATACTCTTGAAACTACCTTGGCTATTCTTGAGCCTTTGCATTTCCCAAAAAAATGTTAGAATTGGATTGTCAATTTCCTCCAAAATGAATCAGAAATTCCATCAAACATAATCACTTTGATCAGAAATACTACTGAACGGTTCTATTTCTGTGCCCATGGAAATAAACATGAGCCAAGATCTCAGTTTATTAAAGACTAGTTTTGTTTTTTTTTTTTTTAAACTTCACGTATTTCATGCACAAATGTCTTGCACATATTTTTAAAGATTCATTCAAATATTTTCTCTTCTTGATGCTTAAAAAAAGTATCTTTAAAAAGTTTACTTTATGTTTCTTGGGGCGCCTGGGTGGCTCAGTTGATTAAGCGACTGCCTTCGGCTCAGGTCATGATCCTGGAGACCCAGGATCGAGCCCCACATCGGGCTGCCTGCTCAGCGGGAAGCCTGCTTCTCCCTCTCTCACTCCCCCTGCTTATGTTCCCTCTCTGGCTGTGTTTCTCTCTGTCAAATAAATAAAAATCTTAAAAAAAAAAAAAGTTTATGTTTCTTGCTGGTACACAGAAGTGACTTTTTTTATTTTTTTAAGATTTTCTTTCTTTCTTTCTTTCTTTGACAGAGAAAAACACAGCAAGAAAGGGAACACATGCGAGAGAGGAGTGAGAGAGGGAGAGACAGGCTTCCCGTCTAGCATGGAGCCCAATGTGGGGCTCGATCCCGGGTCTCCGAGATTATGACCTAAGCTAAAGGCAGTCACACTTAACCAACTGAGCCACCCAGGCACCCCTAGAAGTGACTTATTTTAAAACTAAACCTGGAGTGCGCCTGGGTGGCTCAGTGGGCTAAAGCCTCTGCCTTCGGCTCAGGTCATGGTCTCAGGGTCCTGGGATCGAGGCCCGCATCGGGCTCTCTGCTCGGCGGGGAGCCTGCGTCCTCCTCTATCTCTGCCTGCCTGTCTGCCTACTTGTGATCTCTCTCTCTGTCAAATAAATGAATAAAAATCTTAAAAAAAAAAACAAAACTAAACCTGTATACTATATCCTCATTTTATTCACTTATACCATTTAATTATTTTTGGATTTTCTAGAAACATAACCAAATCATCTTGAAATAACGAGGGTTATTTTTTCTTTCTTTTTTTCCTTGTCTTACTGAACTAGCTAGAAGATCCAATTTAATAGTATGATTCTCTAAAGTTCAAGAAAAATGAGAAATCACAGTATAAATTCAGCATATCCTGGTAAATGGGAAAGCTTCTTTAGCTATTAAATCTTTGTTTTTCAAGTAGATGGATTAATTTACAGCTTCTAAAAGAGCCTAATAGAAAAGAAAACACTTAGTTCACAGTTTCTCTTTTAAATATCCTTTTAGAAACAAAAAAGATAAACACAAGTCTCTGAAATATGATTTCAGAAAAACCCTATTCTGTACTCCATGAATTTAACTTTTTCATAATCTAAGTAATTAAAATTGAACCTACCTCTGCTTGATTGAGACTAGAGTTTGGAACCCGTGGGGCATGGTGGCTCAGAGCAGAGAGGCAGACAAGAATGAGGTGTAGTGCTCCAATTTCTAATGCCATCCGCCTTAGAAGGACACCATCATCAGTTGTCAATGGTGTTGTGCTAAACAAGCTACGAAGGACATGGAAAGGAAGAGTTGGAAGCACATTGGCTGACGGAGATTGCAGAATATGGCCTAGATTAAGAAAAGAGAACTCAAAATTAAAAATATTTAAGAACACAATAAGGAACAATCAGGTCACAAATTAATAGTGACAACGTAACATTTATCATTAAACTCATTTAAAAAAATCCAAAAGACCACAAATACAATACCTGAAAATTTAATAATAAGAAATGTCTGGAAAACCTCTTTAAGATGTAGTATATGTAAACAAATAAAAGGTGAATATATTCATATGATAATTAATAATTACAGACTCTTCAAGATTATTATAAACCAGAAACTGAATGGAAACCTAACAACTAAAACAGAGCACTGAAAATTCCTGATTGCCTTGGGAATAGTTTTAACCATGCAGATAACGAAAGAGTGAAACCATTTTATTTGTCTGTGATATACTTTGCTACTACATCTAGCTTTAGAAAGCAATGTTAAGTGCAAAAAACCCAAACCAAACCAAAAGAAAAATCACCACTATATGAATGGTGGATGAGACAACAAATATCAGAATTACATTTTTTAACAAACATTCATTGTATATTCACTAAAAAAGAGGGGGGTGAAATGACACAACGACAATTTTCTGCTTAGGGTTACACCTATCATTATGTGACAGACTGCTAAAATAAAATTTTATTTCCCTTTATCTACTTAAATTAAAAAATCAGGGGCGCCTGGGTGGCTCAGTGGTTAAGCCTCTGCCTTCAGCTCAGGTCATGATCCCGGAGACCTGGGATTGAGCCCCCGCACCGGGCTGCCTGCTCGGCGGGAAGCCTGTTTTCTCCCTCTCTCACTCCCACTGCTTGTGTTCCCTCTCTGGCTATGTTTCTCTCTGTCAAATAAATAACATCTTAAAAAAAAAAAAAATCAGATGAAGTAATTAGAAATTCCTGATCTGGGGCCCCTGGGTTTCGGCTCAGGTCATGATCTCAGCTCGGAGTCTGCTTGAGATTTTCTCTCCCTCGCCCTCTGCCCTTCCCACTCTTCTCTTTCTCAAATAAATAAATTAAAAAAATAAATTACTGATCTACTGAAATAGGTATATACAGTTTATATATAAAACCAAACAACCAAAACTATTTAGAATGTATTTTAGTTAGTTATTAGAAAAACATTTAAAATAATGTCACTATTTTTAAGATTTTATTTATTTATTTGAGAGAAAGAAAGCACAAGCATAAGCAAGGGAAGCAGCAGGTAGACGGAGAAGCAGGCTCTCCACTGAGCAAGGAGCCAAACACAGGGCTCAATCCCAGGACTCTGGGATCATGACCTGAGCCAAAGGCAGATGCTTCACTGACTGAGCCACTCAGGTATCCCAATGTCATCATTTTTTAAAGAATTCCATAAACAAAAGGGGCGACTGGGTGGCTCTAGGTGGATTTAGAATGAGCTCTCAGTGCTTTTTATGCAAATTTTCCTTAGCTAATTTATCCTCTCTCATATAATCTGAGCACACAATTCATCTTCTTTCTAGCTCATCTCAGCCTAAACAGACTATCCTTTAAGGTCCTACTAAAAATCACTGTGCCACTTTATTCACATTGCTGGGTAATAAGGCAATAGTCTCACACCTCTGAGCCTTCACAATACTGCAGCTCTCCCAAGTCTTTTGCAACTTGTTAAGTCTATGCTTACATACACTGCTTGTTGCCACTACTGGAGAACATTAGCTACAAGAAGGCAGGACCTAAATAGCTGCTTCATTTTTTACTGCCTCTGATGGTGCCCAGTAGTTTTGTAAACAGTGAATACATTTTGAATGAATAAAGTAATGAAAATGAAGGTTCTTTAGGACTTGTTATATGTATCATTAGAATGGAACTACCAACAACAAAGGATCTAGTAGCTTTACTGTGGAGGAAATAAAAAATGAGTAATAGGCACTCATCTAACTTTTACACAACCTATGTTAAATTTCATTAACAATTCTAGGGCGCCTGGATGGCTCAGTGGGTTAAAGCCTCTGCTTTGGCTCAGGTCATGATCTCAGGGTCCTGGGATTGAGGCCTGCATTGGGCTCTCTGCTCAGCAGGGAGCCTGCTTCCTCCTCTCTCTCTGCCTGCCTCTCTGCCTACTTATGATTTCTCTGTCAAATAAATAAAACCTTTAAAAATTTTTTTTCATTAATAATTCTAAACACTTACTTCCTTCTCCATCATCCGTCACTCCCAATACCAGTCGAAGAAGGCACTGGGCATGTTTTCTCTCTTTCAGTAGCACTTCAGCATAGCCCGGAAGACGAAGAAATAATCCAAAAGCAGCCAAAGAATGGGCAGGAATGGGAGACATGGTCTGTACTGCCGATTTGATAGGTGGAGGTTCAGCTGCAATAGTTTCTGGTGCTTCATAAACTAATTCCCCCGACTGTTCAATGGTCACCCACTCAAACTGATCACTATCTTTTGGCTTTTCCTGAGTGGTGGAAGTTACTACTGGAGTGCTCACCTAAAGAAAAAGAAAATTTTTGCTTGGCTATTTGTGTGTTTCAACATCAGTTTCAAATTAAAGATGTGACATTAAACAATCTCTTTAAAATACAGGAATAAAAAGACCAATAAAGGGACATATTTTTAAAAAGCTTCCAAACATCAGGGATTAAATGATATCCTGAGTATGGTGATATCTGCCAAGTATCTCTACTTTAAAGTTAGATATATATATCCATACATTTATTTAAAATTAAAGTTACTATTTTATCCTTTGTCATTAGTTAAGTATCCAGACAGTCTTGGAGGCTATGTAAATATCTTATGATTTCTCTGTCATATGGTTTCTCCCCAAACTTTGCTCAGTTAGATTTAGCATTTTAAAAATTCTTGCCTAAAAGAGTATTTACCACATTGACTGCCAAAGGGTGCCTTTCTATCATTCCTTCTATATTTATTAGTTGGCCCTGAACTGTAGGTAAAAATGTTCCCTTTTTATTCATTCATTTTTTAATCCACATCAGTATGGACTAGGGTCTCTGCAGATGGATCTGGGTGGATCCTAAATCAATGACAGTTGTCTTCAATGTCTTTGACAAGAAAAATGGCCACGTGAAAACCTAGGCAGAAATTGGACTGATGCCATTAGCTTCAAGTGCCAACAACCACCAGTGGCTAAGGAGACAAGGATGGATTCTTCCCCAGAGCCTCCAGACACCACGGGTCTGGTGACAACCTGATTTCAGACCTATAGCTTCCCTACACTATAAAAGAATAATTTCTGTTGTTTTAGGCCATTCAATTTGTGGTCCTTTGTGACAGCAGCCCTAGGAAACTAATATACATATACTAATATACATATACTAATATACATATACTAATTATAGAGAATAATTTCCTTATTTCCTTCAAAAAACATAAAATGCTTTGTAATTATGACTTTCCATGAGCCATACTCCCTCCTCTTTAATAAAAGAGCACTGAAAATATGTACATCCCTAATAGTAACATTAATTAACAGTAAAGAGGTTAAACAGTATGTTTTTAAAGCTACCTGAAATAGAAATGGTACCTAAAAACAGGAAAAAAAGTTAAGCAGAAGACAATGCATTTGGGTAGCAGTATACACTATGAACTTATTCTTATTCATCTTATTCTCCCACTTCCAGTAATATCAAAAATTAATATGCCGAAATAAAAATGCTATAGTGTGACAACCATAAAATCAAGGTAAATGCTGCAGTGTAATGAGTTTGGCAAATGTGCTTGGTCTTCAGCACTTCCTTGGTACCAACTAATTCATACAAAGCTCTTTAGAGGCTTACCTTTGAAAGACTTACACGATGCTCAAGGACTGTAAGAAAAGGTACTCCCAAAAGGTTAACACAAGTGAGTTTTTTTTTTAAAAAAAGCCAAAAAAGAGAACAAAGGGCTTTGCCGTGGAATAATATATTCAACTAGGAATCTTATCTTACTTGTTGAATTACTTCTGGATATAGCATGGGTAGTCTTTCTGCAATAAGAGCCAGTCCACCCATTCCTGCAAAAACTTGTAATGGTGACTGAATGGGACAGGTTTCAAGTAAAGATTCATCCAATATCCCATCCATACATTCATCACTTGGAGTGAGAGCCTCATCTTCTGGACAGCTACCAAGTAAGTCTCCATGATCTAGAACAATAAAGTACAAATCACAGGTAAAAAAGGGTCTCTTTTTATAATAATCCTTCATTTACAAAGCAGATCTTACTATCAGTTCTCTACTCAATAAAAGAGCATAAACACCTTAGGTTATTCAGATCAAGCTTTAAGGCTAGATGCTACAGTAATTTTAAATGATTTCTGATGTTGCCTCCTAACGCCCTGTCACTAGCATATGAGCATGACAACATCTAAGAGCTTCTAAAATGTAGAATCTCAGGTCCCATCCGTGACCTACTGAATAAGAATCTGTATTTTAAGAGTGTTCTAAAGGTAATTTATAAACACATTTTTTTTTAAGTCTGAGAAGCATTCTTCTCTAGGGCATATTTGTAAGTAATATTGTATGTAAAAATAAGGAAGTTAGCAGAGATTCAAAGCAAATACTAACATATGTACATCACGTTCTGAGGTATCCAATTAGGAAAAACTGAATACCAACAAAGATTTCAAGTACTGAAAACTAAAAATTACACCATACTCATTTAACTTTGAATCACTAACTAAACCAAAAGGTTAGTATGTTCACACATAACCAGATTCTATAAACACACACACAAAAAAACCCCAAATAATCCTGCTGAAAATTGAGCAAAGGAAATATTCTAAAATTTACTAAAGAAGAGAAAAGGCTCATAATAAAGCATATGCGATCATAAAATAAGTGATGCTATAAGACAAATTAAGATTAATTTCTAGTGACAATAGCAATTTTTTGTTTATAAATAATTCCATCATAAAAATATTCTGTTAGCTTGATAAAATAAAAACAAAGTAAATTAAGTCACCAGCTACAGAAATTCCTACTTCCTTGGATGAGGGACTGTAATTTTAAAGGAATATCACATACATACCTTTCTCAGGGTGTAACCTTTTAAAAGAGTCCGTTTTTGACAGACTTGGGTCTGTGATAACTCTAGATCCCAATTTAACAGTCAGGTCTATTGAACGGTAACCCTGAGGAAGTTTTCGGTCGTACAGAAGAGTTAAGAGTTGGGCAAGTGTCATTTCTGCTGGCAACGGCTGGCCTAAAAATGACATAACTAAGTTCAATCTAGAATCCAAGAGGGAGACATTTCTTTGGTTCGATTTAGTCAGTAAGTTACTGTTTTTACCAAATCAGATGCTTACAGCTTAAGCATCTGATTCTATTCTGACATTAATTCAAAAACAACTTAAAATCAGCACATGGAAAGTTTACAGAAATCTATTTCTGATGCACATGAACAATATTGTCTATAGAAAGTGTTAGTCATTAACCAAATCCCACTAAGATCTTCTGAACCACAGCAAGAAACAAGGAAACAGACATTCCTACAATTCTGGGGTTAGCAAAATCTTTTCCCTGCAAGGCCAGATAATAAATATTTTAAGCTAAGAAGGCTACATGGTCTCTGCTGCAACTACTAACTCTACTACTGTGGTATGAAAACAGCTATGGATGACACACAAATAAATGGACATAGCTGTATTTCGATAAAACTTTTCTAAAGATAGACGGGCGCCTGGGTGACTCAGCTGGTTAAGCGTCTGGCTCTGGATTCCAGCTCAGGTCATGATCTTAGGGTCATGGGACGGAGCCCCACACCGGGCTCCGCACTTAACGTAATGTCTGCTTGAGATTTTCTCTCCCTCTGCCCCTCCCTGTTTGTGCTCTCTCTCCAAAATAAATAAAAACTTAAAATAAAATGATAAACTTAAAAAAAATTTTTTTTAATAGAGATCCAATCTACTGGCCATACTTTGTTGATCTCTGCTATAAAGAACTAACATAAAGCTAAGAAGGAAAATCCTTTCAAAATTAGGTGGCAATGTGATTATAACAATATTGCACAGAAATGGAGATAAATTGGGTATCACCTTGACCAATGGAAAGTATATGGGTCAAAGAGTATGTATCACACCTAGGAAGAAAATACTGCTTAACTATCAGTGTATGGTGAAGAATTCTACTACTAAAACTAGTTCTTCAAAATCTGCCTCACACTGCTTCTTATACGATTTGTTATGAACTCTTTAAAAACATAAGTTTTACTGATTTTATAGCATACTGACAGCAAAATTTAGGAAACTAGTAAGCTGTAACTATGCAACATTATAATAATAAAAAGAGTATGTAAAAGGTTACTCCTTTTCTTCTCATTTTTCTTAGAGGGAACTGTACGGACAAAGTCTCACAAACTTATTCATCTCTTCTTGAGCACTCGATTAAATAGGAGTCTGGTAAGCATGTCTTCCAATTTTTAAAAATTTTTTAAATATTGTGAACATTACCTGCCAAGAGTTTGTGGAACAGGTGAAACACCGGGACAGTAATTATTTTGTTAGCAGTCTCTGCTCCTGAAGAAGCACTTCCTATTTTATCAGGCACTGTCCTCCCTCTCCGGGATGGCGGACGAGGTGGTGTAGCTGATACAGCCCGTTTAGACTGGGATTTCAGCCCTAAAGGAAATCAGTAAGATTCTATAGCTAGCCAACACACTAATGAAATAAAAGAACACTTTTACAATATTTTTAAAAAGCATATTTCTAACTAAGGCCAAAAGAAATATTTCTTCTGATCTTTATCTCCCAATTTTATTTGCCCTTCATGACAATTTTGGTTTCATGTTTGTAACTGTTTTTACAATAAAGTAAAAAAATGATGCTGAATTCTACTGTCTCTGAGATACAGATGACTGCCTGTTTTACTAAAAAGTATTTCTGTGTGACGATGTGCGAAAAATTTCGCATTAATTCTTCTCTGAAAAAGAATAAATTCCACCAATACAGAGATCTCCTATTTGAGCAAAGTAACAGACTAAACAATCTTCTTTGAACTAAAATCATCTTGCTTTTGTTAAAGAAAATATCCTCCAAAATGATCAGTTATTGGACATTTTGTCTTCTTCCTCACCTGACAGTAGGAGTACAATTCTCTGTACACCGTCAAGCTTAAATGGAGTACCTAGACAATTCACAAATGTTCGGATGAAGTTTCGGATATAAAATAAGTGTAATAATTATACTGCCCATGAGTAATGGATTTCACGTGCAACGTTTTTACATCCAGTATTAAAACATCATTACAAGTCAACTTTTTGCATTAATAATTTTTATTACATGAAGTTCCTATGAATACATATATTTTAGGGGTGCCTGGGTGGCTCAGTTGGTTAAGCAACTGCCTTGGGCTCAGGTCATGATCCCGGAGACCCGGGATGGAGTCTCACATTGAGCTCCCTGCTGGGCGGGAAGCCTGCTTCTCCCTCAATCACTCCCCCTGCTTGTGTTCCCCTCTGACAAATAAATAAAATCTTTACAAAAAAAACCCCAAACATATATTTTATAAAAACCCAAACAAAATCAAGATTATAAAAAATACAAAGCATACCTGAAGCAACAACAACACTGTAATTGTCCTGAAATCCATTTTCTGCCTTAACTTTTTCTTTCTCTTCATGGTTTTTCTTTTCTTTGTCATCTTTCTGTTCACTAATTAATTTAGCAGTGATACTTGGTGTATCTGTAAGAAAACATTACCTAAAATACACTGCATTTCAAGGTCATTAAGAAGGAAGCTACAAATGTTTCAAAACAAAGATTACACAAGACATTATCACTAATATGGACAGAATGTAAATGCATTTAGAAAAAATTGATCAGGTAAAGTCCGATATTTAATCCTTGCTGATACCAATGCAAAAGAATCACCCCTGTTCCTAAGCCAGAACACTTAAATTCCCATCTCTAGAAAACATTACAAATTACAGTGGTATTACCTCTCAAGGCAATGAAAAACTATTACCACTAAATTTCCTTTATTTTAGGCACAGTTCAACGTGCTTGCCACCAACACATAATTTGGTCCTCACAACATAAGTATCAAGAAAGAATATTATTCTCAAAATAAAGAAATAGCCTTTAGCAATGTTCCTGGTCTAATCTATTAATGGCAAATGTGGAATTCAAGTTCAGGACTCATCCTAAAGCATTATATCAGACTTCTTATTCTACAAACAGGAGTAGAAAGAAAAAAATTTCAGTAATGAAGATTTGCTTTGCTATTTTTAACTTAGGAAACTTAGACACTTTAAAAACAAAACTAAGGACTTTAATAAGATAAACCCTTTGAATTAATGTTTTCTTTCATTACTCTAGAATATGGCATGCTATTAAAATCATGAAATGAATGGATGACTATATAATGATCTGATTTGGCCATTAGGAAATCCAAAAACTTAGAGGAATTATTTTTTTGTGTGTGTGTGTGTGTGCGTGTTTTAACTGTTTTACTATTAGGAATGACTTTCACTAAATACATATTGATTCTCTTTGTACTTTTCTAACTTAACACAATTATTATCTAATGCTTCTTCATAATGTTAAAAAGGTGAAACAATTAAATGATAAAATGGTATGTTTTGCATTCTCTCCTTTCTTTGAATGTCTAAAAATATCTCTGTGATCTCAATTTCTGGAGTTCCTTCCTAACTGCAGACTGCCTTTAGAGAGTTCCATTTTTTTGGTGAAATTTTAAAAGTCTATAAATATTATAAACAATAAATACGGAATGCAACAATACATTTACTTTCTTATAAAAACCAACCAACCCCAAATGGCAAAACAGTTACAGAAGTCAGAATAAATACTTAAATAATAAAAAACTCACACAATCCATAGCATTATCAGGAAAACCAGTAAAGACCATTAGGTGCCAAGAACTTAACACACTGTTATCCCAGTAAATGCCAAATACTAAAAAATATCACTAAGAAAAAATTTCCTCAGCATTGTTTAAACTTGTTTAAACTACCACTTCTGGTCAAAATAAAATAAAAAAACCAGATTTACTCTCCTACCTGAAATAACTAAAAACTAGGAAAGTACATCAAACAGTTTTCAGACAACGACCATAAGGAAGGGAGGAGAGGAATGCCTGGATGAGTGAAAACTAATGAAGTGAGCCCTAGGACTTCTAAAGCTAATTGCATAGAGTTTCCCAGGTCACAGACGGGCTGCAGTTTTCAGGTCACACTTCCAGGAAGGAAGGAAATATGCAAGTAATAAAGGGAACTATTTTTTATTGTTAATGATTGCATATGACATTTTAGAAAGTAGCACTCCTTTATATTTCCAGTTATTTTGTAATAATGTCTATTATGTTTCCATGACCAAGTTAAATGTAAGAAATCACAACTGAACTTCAGTACTCTTCCTCACTTGTCCTTTTTTCATTTAATTAATTATCCATTTTTTCTTCACCATGTAGGAGGAACAATTTCAAGAGTATAACAGAAAAAAAAAGTCTGTAAAATCAATTTTCAAAAAAGTTTCACTAAAACAGGATAAGGTAGACATTTTCAAATAAAAACATATGTTATTTATGCAGGTGTTGGAACATTTTATTATATAACTTGTAAAAAGAAAAGAATTAAGAGTATTATATACACTCCTGGGATAGATGCAGTGACTAAAGCCAAAAAAGATTCTTTTCTACCTTATTCTCTAAGCGATCACATCCATTCACATGGTTTAACCTACCTACTATCTATGTATGGTGACAACTCTAAAATCTCTTCAACCCAGTTTTTTATTCTAAGCTTACATTTGTTTTCCCACCAATAAATAGACATGCGCTTTTTTCTGAGGTAATCCTAATTTCCTACAGTTGTAAACTTAGGTAATCCCCTTAAAATGCATACAGAAACATATTTACATTTGTATTAGAATACAAACCTTCTGAAATTTCATTTATTTTGTATTCTGACAGCATATATAAGATCACAATACTGAGGGGCACACGTGTGTCTTGCTTTCTCTTATATCCTCAGGACTGATTACTGTGCTTAGACATAGAAGATGCTCAGTCAATTCATCCTTGATTTAATTCACAAGATTTCTGAGAGGCAATAAAATCCAACTGTCTACAGCAGATCTGCATTCTGCCATCAAAAACTGTTTTTATTTTAATAACCTGGATGCTGTTCAAGGCATCATCTTAGAATGGCTTAGGATCATCATCTTAGAATATAGTCAAGAACCTAAGGGAAAATTTCTCTGCTTTTTTCACTATTACAAACAATAAGATGACCAGTCAGATCTACCTACCTCATTTTCACTGCTTGACCATTCATTTTGTCCTGAGATCTAGTGTTTATCAGAGTCCTGTCATCCCAACTAAGAGCCGGCAAATCATCTATTATAAGATAGCCAGATGGTTTATTGTAAGAAAAGCCCATCATGGCTTCCCAAGGTTTGTCAATATTTCCAGCTGCCCATTCTGCCTTACCTCACATAACACACATCACACCAAAACAACTACGGGTGTTAGAATGTACCGTACATTTTGTCTCCTTCATCAGCTTCTTACCCATGCTCAAAATGTGAAGACACTGACCTTTTCTAGTCATTAAATGGTTGCTGACTAAGTAGATGCAGTAAAATAAATGTATAAAAAATAACAAAATTCTATGTAATCTAACACAAAGTCAAAAAAAATAACAAAATTCTATGTAATCTAACACAAAGTCAAAGAAAAATTAATACGTAAATGTGACTTGCCTGACACTCTGTCAAGAACTTCTGATAATGTTGTTGAGACTGGCAAATGAAGTGTTCGGAACTTATGGCCTGCTCCATACATTGGATGCTGGATGACGTGGCTTGTGGCATTAATCCTACCTTTATAAAGCTGAAAATTCAGAAGAAATCAAGAAGTGGGTTTTTTTGATACATGTATCATTATAAAACAATTTCAAAAGCAAAAAAGAATAAAAAATTTTAAATGCACATAAAATATAAGGGATTTATTTGTAAATATTTTAAAATATGGTGCATTTGCCATTTGATTTGTTGGTTACATTTTGTATTAGTACCACTGTACACTGTACCTAATAATTGGTCACGTTTTCCCCCAACCAAATTTTACTTTTCATGGTAGGGTGTTAATTAGGCTACTCATCACAAGGAGGACTATCCAAAAAAAGACTTTTTAAGACCTACCATTAAGTATAAAGGTTACTCTAGTTTTAGTTTGTTATGTTAGAAATTAAGATGGAGAGGTGACTCCATGTTCTGATATTAAATTATGAAATATCTTTGCACAAAGCTAATTATTAAGATTGATTTAACTATTAAATACTCACTGGACAAGGAGACTGAAGAAACATTGTTACTTTTTCATCTTCCAGCATCAACTGCAGAAATAATCTGCGTATAAACCCTGAAATGTTCCCTGATGTTGGAAGGTTCCCTCTTTGAGGAGATGTCTGAAAAAGTTCACAGAGAACCTGGCAAGTAAAGAGATTTAAAAAGTTAAGTGCACTATTTACCTGCAGCTTTGTACTTTCAAGAATTAAAAAGACTAACCCCACAGAAAATTCCTGTGAATAAGAGAAATTACTACTACAGGGTTTTCACATAATAAATACCTAGCATAACCAAGTTACCTTTAACTTTAGTCACTATCAATGTGGTTACAATGCAATAAAAATTACAGAAAAAAAAAAGGGTATTAGGAATATAACACAAAGCCTTAACAAGAAGCTGAGAGATGATAATTAAGTCAGAAAGTAACAAGTCACAAAGGCACCCAGAGGCACAAGCCAAACTTACAAATACTCGTGGCCTTGGTTAAAACTGGTAATTTAAGCATTTCTTTTTAATTAGGCACACTAAGCAGATATAGTTTCAGAATAATTACTTCTGGCAGTAAAGTATCTTACTACTCTTCTCAATAAATCTTTAGGATTTTTTTGAAAATTGTTAACTATCCTTCTAGTTATTAATAAAGTCTGCTCTGAATAAGCACTCTAAATTAGGCAGTAAAAAAAAAAAACAAAACTAATTCCTATTTATTGGTGCCTACCAGATCACAGACAGGCTCTTCAGTAATACTTTATATACATTACGGTATTTATCTCAAAAACAATCTTTGAGGCAGGTATTACCATTCCCATTTTATAAGTTAAACAACCTGATAAAAGTCAAAACAGCTAGAAAGAAACAGAATCTGGCAAAAATCCACTAGAATAGAATTACTCTTGAAATAACTCTAGCTTTCAAGATTTTGAAATTTTGTAGACTTACTACAATAAAATTATCTCTTACATTTTTAACATGGTTTGTCAAGACTCTCCCATCTGAAAACTACCCTAATGACTGCTTCATTAGAAGCAAACCAAGAGCTGTAGCAGTCCAGTTACAACACAACACAAAGCCTCACTGAAGGTGAGATGCTTGATGACCACCTTCAAATGGTCAATCCTCTTTCAGAAGCTGAAGTGTTGTTCTTCTTGGCTTGTTCTTTTTACTGGGGGGGAAAGAGCGAGGTGAATTTAAATGGAACAATGTATCAATTATAGCTAGAATCACCATGAATTTGCCCATTATCTCATCAAAAGGAATATGTGACACTTGAGGAGGGAGCAGATATCATCAGTATTTTTATTATGGTTTAAATTTAAATTTCTCAACCAATTTCATTAGTGTTATTTAACAGTGTATTAAAATTAGATGCCTACAACAATAAGCCAATTTTTCTAATCTTACCTGTGCCATTAGTTTTTGATTATTAGGATGGCATGAAATGCACTGCAGAAAGAATGCAACAGTCGCATTCTCAATTGCTGTCCTCTGTTGAGTAGTCAATCCTGTTGGAGCAGCTGAAGAAAGAGAGGCTGGTCTTGCACTAGTCTGTTGGGCACCTAAATTATATCCTCCAGAAGTGGACCCAGAGTGACACAATAAAAACAGAAGTGCTGTCCACAATGGATTGACTTCAGACCCACCGAGCCAGTCTTTCATAACATGGCTGCTGCCAACTTCTGTCAAAAACCTAAGAATAGGAGCAACCAGGTCTGCTGTGATAGGCATCTTATTACATTGCTGTGCAACATGATGACGCCTGAGCTTGTCCTGGGAAATATCTATTGACTGAGCAATGCTTTCTGAGTAAGAAATGTGACTAAAGCAAAAACTAGCCAGACTCCTCACAAGAAGAGAAGGCAAACCCGAGTCCAGTAATTGTTTGATAGCTTCTGGAGATTGAGAAGAGGATGCAAGGGTCGCCAAATGTGATTCAGTTAGTGCAAGAGGTGCTTGTGCATTTTTAGAGTCATCTGTTAAGGATGAAGTCAGATCTTGCTTTTTGCTATCATCAGTCATGGACAGTCTGTGATGACACTGCACTGGAGGAGGGGTAATTCCCATCCAGCCCATGAGTAAAGAAAAATAACTTGGGTGTATATGACACATGGAGCAAAGTAGACTGTCAACAGCTTTCTTCAAAACCATATTGCAGGGAAGAGACATGGACCAATTAAAAAGTAACCTAGGGGAATAAAAGATGCCAGGTTAACACTATATATGTATCTTTAGAAAGACCTCACTGTTTCTAGTATCTCTATTAGAAATCAACCTATACTCTATAAAATTACAAAATCTATAAAATTATATATTTTATCTTACATAAAATATTATGACATTGTAAGATTTCAGGAAGACTGCTTGTGATATATATTATTTAAGCATTTAGGTAGACAAAGTTAGACTTGCAAAATGAGTATAGAAATCAAGAGGTCTATATTAAAATGATTCTACCATTCTGTGTGACTTCAGAAAACCCCCCCACACAAAACATTGAAAAATTGTGCAAAAGAAATGTTTAGATTGAATTTGACAAGATCAATGGCTAAAATTCACATGTGCAAATCAAAAACTATTAGGGAGTTTTAATAATAAGTCATGGGTTATACCAACCTAGACGGCCAAATATAAAAATGACAGACTACCTAAGTAAGGACAAAAGGCCAATCTTTTAAGAGTCATGGAACTCCGCAGCAATAAATATGATACTGTCACAGACTTAGCAGTTATCAGCAAAGTGTTAGCTGAGTATCATAAAGAAATGTGGGTAAGTGGAAACTACTGAAAGAACAACTGTAACAGATATCTAAAGAGTAGTAAAAACAACTAACCATGAAAACTCTCTAAAGTAGTAACTCTTCAAAATTTCCAGCTATACTTTTTCTCCCTAGTTGTATATTAAAGATTAAAAAAAATATATATATGGTGGGGTTAGGGCCTGAGTGGCTCAATCAGCTGAACATCTGACACTTGGATCTCAGCTCAGATTTTGATCATGAGTTCAAGCCCTGCACTGGGCTCCAGGCTGGGCATGGAGCCTATTTAAAACAAAAAACTCTGGTGGGTAAATCTGCAAAAAAGAATAAACACTACCAGAAACTGGAGGAACTCATATATTAAACACTCTGAGTTTAGGGGGGGAAAGTAGGCAATGACATGAATATAAATTAGTGGGACACCTAATTTCAAAACTATACCTGACTATATTTAACTACTACTTTCCAAGTATTATTATTATCCAAATAGGCATATAAAATACTGTGTCATCAAGTGAAAACCTATAAAGACCTAGTATTAGAGAAAAAAAGGATTTCAAAATTAATACTTACTCAAAGAGCTCTCGGTCCAACAGTGCTGGTAAATCATACTCTACAAGCAGTTCGCAACTATGCCAGAGAATTGCTGCCACACAGTGAAGATGAGAAGGAGATGGCATGAGAAGACCATACTCTACTGTGGAAGAGTTAGGGCACATGTAGCTCATCCTGCCACTTCTCCTCATAGCAGCCACTCTTGCAGAGTCACTGACCCATTTTAACAAGGCCTGGATTCTTAAAAGAAAATGAATTCAAATAACCAATTATACCACAACTGATATTTAAATGGATAAATATCACCATTACATGTAAGCAATGTACATATGAGAATAATATACTGTTTTTGGTCATTTTAACCTAAAATAAGAAGGAAAAGGAATTTATATATGAAGAAAGAATGTGGTAGTTCTAGTTTTCACATAACCTCACTAATCTTAACTGATAGAAAATGTCTGAAATAACAATTTTGCAAATAAATATTAATTCCTTAACTCATTTGTAAAGAAAAAAATCTATTACTATCTGAAATCACAGGATACAAAGTTTATCAAATCCACTCTTATAAATTTATCTTGTAACAAATCAACACAACCTAGAGCAGTAACCTGGTGTTTACTCTTCGCTGTGCAGAATCTCATGCAATATATAGCATGTGTCACAGCTCTGACACCCAACCATTAAATACTAGTAGCAGCCATCCATCCCCTCTCCACCCTAAAAATAGACTAGAGCCCCAACATATGTACTTTGTTTCAAGTGCCACCCTACCCTCAAGACCCTGGAGCAGGGGGTTACTGACTGAAAACAACACTTTTTTAAAGCAATAAGGCTTGGGAGTTTATATAAAATACAGAAAATGAGATAAGATCTGTAACTCAGTTCGTAAAACATGGTATTTATACTTTGGTTGCTTCCAAATTTCTAGTTAGGTCAAAAGATTCTTTGCCTCAGGGTAAAAAAATGGGGGTAGGAAAGTATATAATGCTATTTAATCCTCCTCTCTGCCTTGAAGGACAAGACCCTTTAAATTTCATATGACAGGGAATTAAAAGAAGTCAGAAAAAAAGAAAGATAAGGTAATCAGGGAGAAGTAAGATTTTCTCAGTCCATAGAAGCCAATAATCTTGTTATTATGTCAGTTCTAAAACAGTTATATTTTTAAAACGTATGCAGTAAAAACAAGTTTGGTTAGGGCAATTTTCTTATGATAAAAACCATAAAACTATTAAAGAATCAAGTAATTATACCAGATTTTGAGAAAACTGTTCCAGAAAAATATTTAAAACTCATTTTTTATATTCTTTTTAACCTTATTAACCATTATGATTCAAACTTGGCATAAATTTCTTTTATCAAAAATATTTTTTAAAAAATTCCAATCTATTTTTTTAAAGATTTTTATTTATTTATTTGACAGAGAAAGATATCACACATAGGCAGAGAGAAGGAGGAAGCAGGCTCCCTGCTGAGCAGAGAGCCTGATGCGGGCCTCGATCCCAGGACCCTGAGATCATGACCTGAGCTACCCAGGTGCTCCCCCAATCTATTTTTAAATATAATACTCATATAATCAATGTAAAGGAATAAGTTTAATGGAAGTCAGCTTATTTAATATTTTGAAGTTATGCTGAAAATAAATTTACTTGCTTAAATGTCATTTAAGCAACATTTACTTATTTACAACCTAAAATAAGTAAAAGCCATTACATTATCAGTGGTTAAAGTATCAATACTTAGTAGGCAACTTCCATGCTTGACACTCTACTATATATTCCCAAGTCTGACCTAAGTAAATCTTCCCTTGTGAGGAACAGTACCCTGTCTCCTCAAACCAAAAGCTGGATTCAATGAACTTGGGCACTCTAGTATTTGGCACAGTGCCATATAATAGCTACTCAGTAAATACTTATATAAGTACCCATAAAAGTTAATAATTTGTTAATTCATATCAAATTAATAAAAAATCAGATGACTTTCTCAAATATTAATCAAAATATTAAAGGATAACATAACTCATTAAACAAAAGATTATTTGTTTATAGTCATGTACTCTATAAATGTTCTTCTGATACAAAGGATATATATCAAACAAGAGAATGCCAAATCATAACTCAAAAATTTACCAATAAAAACATGTTTCAAAAATACTTATTAATTTGGAGGTAGAAGACATCAAGGAAGAACTACATTAGTAAAACTTATCTAAAAATTACCTACAATAAAACACCACTAAATATCTAGGTGAAATGTTTACATGTTATTTATTTGGTATATGATATGATAGTGTTTCACTTTGTGGTAGGAGAAAGAAAAAAGGTAGAGAGTCTAACGAAAAGCTGTCAATGAATATTATAAATAATAATAAGTAATCAAACACTATTACCATTGTGAAAACAGTCTTCATGCCTAATATGGACACGATATTCCTATTTCAAAAACAGTAAGTAAATACTACCGAAGACAGAAGTATGATTATGAGACCATTACAACTTATAAAGATCTCATCACAACACAGTTCCTGTAGAATTATGTAATATTCCATTCCAATCAAAAAATAATATTGATTAGGGGCGCCTGGGTGGCTCAGTTGGTTAAGCGACTGCCTTCAGCTCAGGTCATGATCCCGGAGACCCAGGATCGAATCCCACATCGGGCTGCCTGCTCCTCCCTCTCTCACTCCCCCTGCTTGTGTTCCCTCTCTGGCTGTGTTTCTGTCAAATAAATAAAATCTTAAAAATAATAATAATAATAATAATATTGATTAAAACTTCTACTTGAGTTCAAATTTGCTTAAAATATGATCAACACATAAAATGTATGTTAAATGTTGACAAAAATCTCTAGAAATTGTATCATTAAAGCATACAGGTAAACATGCAATGTAATCAACAGTCTTAACTTTTATGAAATGCTCTAAGGAAAAAGTATTACAAGTAACATTCACTACCATGCGACTGTGTGTATGTGTATCCTTAAACAAAAAACAAGATCAACATATACCTGTCCTTTGTTCCAGGATCCTGAGTTGTTCCAAGCTGGTAAAGAATATCTATTGTAGAATCGGAAGAGAGTCCATTCAGTCTTCCAAAAAGTAAAGGGCTATTCAAATCTTGCCATAAAGAACCAAAACAAAGTTTGCTCAATCAACAAATGGGATAAGAAGATTTCCTCGATTTAATTTTAATTTGTTAATTAAAAATAACTTCTATAAATTACAACAAAAATAAGCAACCAACCTCTAAAACATTGAAACCATAAAGAAAATTCATTTCAGAAACAGGTTTAATCATAGAGATCACATAATTCAACTGCCATGATTTTGCAGGGAGGTAAAACTTAAACTATCAAAGTTAACCCTCACCTGTAGGGTCACTGCCTGATGCTGCACAGTTTCTCAGAAGAATGTCTATAAGCTTCAGGCCAATTTTAGTGGACTGCAGTCCTATCTTTACAAGCACGACCTCGATGTTAGGTGAATGCATTCCACAGTATGGGGACATCAACAAGGCAGCACAAGTCTGAAGCAGATTAGCAGTAGGTGCAGCTGCACTGGCCATCATTCCTTCCAGATCACTGATGTGGGTAAGGCAATGATGTAATAACCGTAGCCATCCAATACTGAAACATACAACACAAAATGGCTTATGCAGTACAGTTAAGTAGCTCAAATTATCTCTGTGGTAAAACAAAACAAATCATGAGCGTGTTGTTTCATAAATAACACCAATCTGTGTAAAAAAAAAAAATGCTCTAGGATCAATAAGGAATTAAAACATGGTAAGTTTTGTCCGTATCACAACAAATAATATTTAACCACTAATTGCATTAGTGGTTAAGTACATGCTTGTTTTTTTAATTAGTGAGAAAATATTCTTACATATCAATATATGTTTAAATACAAACAGTACAAAATCAGAGTTGGGCAAAACTGTAAAGTCTTGGCAGCTTCAGAATAAAACGAAAACCCTAAATTTTCTTATCAGGCAGAACATTCAACAGAACCAGTCTATAAAATTTTCAACTACCAAAATTTACCAGATGAATGTGAATAAAAGGATATATTCAGGTCTTGGTTTACTTGGTGATTTTTCTGTGATTCCAATCTAACCCTTCTATCAACTGGCATTTAGGAATTACCATGTAAGACTACGTCTCTATCCATACGGTCAATCTGTATGGCCCAGATGTATCCTGGTGACAGACACTTGGAAATTCTTACATTAGACTCTGATTCAAAGAAGAGAAACCTATATCCATATATGCCACACTGTAGATTATCTCAAGAATTAAACACATATAAATCTCAATTTTAACCAGCCTCAAATTCCAGTTCTACAGAATTAGTATCTCTATCACACTTAATAAAATTATAGTATTATATAAATTGCCTACAGAGCAAAGAACTTCCTAGGCCCTAAGAAAAGAAGCCACAGAATAAATAATTTCATAACAAGCTCAGAAAGCTTTTTTAAAAAAATGAGATACATAACATACCTCGTTTTGGATACCTGATCTTCAGATGGAAGAAAGGGATTATTAACTGTTGCTGAAGAAGTGGTACCAAAAGCAGTGAGGCCCAGTAATTTAATTTGTGAAAGGCCTAATGTGCTGGCATCTCGTGGGCGATGAAGTCTAAGGCAGACGGCGGAAGCTACTTCAGCTTTTACCAGCTGAATTTTTATGTAGGTGAGACCACTTGTGACAACAGGAGTGGACAAAGGTAGCATGTTTACCCCATCTGCACTCACTTCAACAGACACTGAGGACGGGCAGGCTGTAGGAAAAGAATATTTAAAAATTACTAAAGAAAATGTGAACTGGACTTGATGGTTGATTGGAAATCCAGTAAAACAGAAGCTTTTAGTTATATTCACCATGAATTTGCAAAAAGAAAATTTATGTGCCACATCATACTTTGTCAACGACTTTCAAAATAAATGATTTTGGAACTATTTTCCAAAAAATATGAGATCTCTAATATTAACAGAAAGATTATTTTAAAAGTGCTATTCACCTAAAAAAAAAGGTTAACTGAACATACATAATCCACATGTACACTCTTGAGTCTCTACAAGAAAAAAACTGCCGGGGCGCCTGGGTGGCTCAGTCGGTTAAGCGACTGCCTTTGGCTCAGGTCATGATCCCGGAGACCTGGGATCGAGCCCCACATGGGGCTCCCTGCTCGGTGGGAAGCCTGCTTCTCCCTCTCTCACTCCCCCTGCTTGTGTTCCCTCTCCCGCTGTGTTTCTCTCTGTCAAATAAATAAATAAAATCTTTAAAAAAAAAAGAAAAACAAAAACAAAAAACTGCTAAACTGGCAATTATTCTATAATTTCTACTTTACTCAGAATTAGCACCAACAATGAGGGACATTTTATTAATATGCCATGGTTTACTGTTTTTAATCATTTGGGAAAGAAAAATACTAAAAAAAAAAGTGCTTTTCTGCCAAATCATTATTTCAGTACTACCACATTGTGATGATTTTTAATACAGCTGAGTTTAAAAACTACTTTGCCTCTAATATTTACTTTTCCTTTCAAAATTTAAGGAAAACATCCAGGAGACTTTAAATCATTTTCTGTTAAAATTTAAGTAGGCTCATACATAACATGGAAGCCCATATAAGAAATGCAGGTGTGAACTAAACTGACCTTTGAACTTTTTTTTTAATTGTAATTTCAATTATGAAATTAGGAAATAACTTTTACTACATGCCAAGTACATGCTAGGCTTACACCAAGAACTAGACAAGTCTTATCAATTTTGAAATCTAATCTTCATTTCTGAGAAAAGTATTATTCACATTTTACACAAATTGACAAAGGGATTAAGTAATCCAAATTCTCACATGAAAAAATGACACATATTATATTCAAGCCCGTAGTCGATTCTAAAGGCTATGTTATTTCCAGTAGAACAAAACATATCTTCAATTTCTGCTCCAATCCAATAATAACATCAAATGTTTTATTAAGCACACTCAGAGTAGGGAAAACCTAACCTAGTGATTTTTTTTTTTTTTTTCTGGAGACATAGAGAGAGAAAGAGAGCGTGTGTGTGTGTGTGCATGCGCACACGTATGACTGGGATGGGTGGGGGGTTGGAAGGAAGAGAATGGGGGTATTGTGGGGGGTAAGATTAGAGGGAGACACAGAGACAGAATCTTAAGCAGACTCAAAGCCCAGTGTGGAACTTGACACAGGGCTCCATCTCATGAACTTGAGATCATGCCCTGAACTGCAATCAAGAATCGGACACTTAAGTGAGCAACCTAGGTGCCCCCAAAACTAGTGATTTTTTATAATGAACAGAGTTTATTCTTGTAACATTCTTCCTATCTCAGTTCCCATGTGCAAATTCTAGCCCCACTTCAAAGCCATGATTTACATGGACCACTTAACTCCTAAATAAAAGCAATTCCTTCCTCATCTTAAGATTTTCCTCTACATCTAATATTGACATATTTTACCATGTAATACAGTTGTTTCTGATCTGTTAAAAACACTATGAATTCATGCATTTTCCTTCTGCCGTTACATTCATTGTATCTGTTTTTATCCAAGAAGTGTGAATTCCACAAATAAAAATAACAGTATCCTAAATTTGCAAGCAGAAAATTTATTCTTCCACATATGCCAGGGGTCTAAAGTTTCCCACAGTTCTTCATCCAATTACTGAGTGACATTTGACAACAATGAGAATTACTCAGCAACAATAATGAATGTGACAATTTCAACAATTCTGTAAAAATAACTATGTCTATACTGAAAGAATTTGGGGATAAAAATGCAAAATAGTATCTCACATTCCTTTATGAATACTTGAAAGAGTTGTTGCTCCTCTTAATGTAAAACTTCTCTAAAAATTCTTTCGAATTGTTTACCTTGCAAAGTGACAAAAAATATCAATGAAAAAGCATCAAATGAATAATACTCAATAGTACAAATTTAAAAACTCACACTGAAATATCCAAAATATTACAATAAAATATTCTTTACATGTAATTATCTTATAATGGGAATGGGGGAAAGACAAATCTAATAGATTTAAAGATTTTATTTATTTATTTGACAGAGAGAGAGAGAGAGAGAGAGAGAGAGAGAGAGAGAGAGAACACACACAAGCAGGGGAAACGAGAGAGAAGCAGGCTTCCCGCTGAGCAGGCAGCCCGATGCGGGGCTCGATCCCAAGACCCTGGGATCCTGACATGAGCCAAAGGGAGATAGCCAATGACTAAGCCACCCAGGTGCAAATCTAATACGTTTAGTTTCACATTCCAGGACTAGCACTAAGGACAGGGATGGAGGAAAAAAGATTGCTATCTACAGGTGTATAAAATAATCTCAATGCTACAGCTTAACTTGGGAGGGGCAAGGCAAAATTATATATAACTGAAAGATATTTGTCTGGATATTATGAAACATTCTATTTGTTTGAAGGGTACAGCCATGACAATTTATCTCATGGGAAATGATCTGGTGGTAATGTTGATTATTAGACCAAAAAAAAAACTTCCAAATTAAGCAACTGGGGAATCATAAATAAGTGTATCACTGTTTGTTAAACATTTTTCTTATTTTTAACCATTTCTCAATTATAGTTTATTTTCATAATGCTTCTTTTTTTTTTTTTTTTTTTTTAAAGATTTTATTATTTAACAGAGAGAAATACAGCCAGAGAGGGAACACAAGCAGGGGGAGTGAGAGAGGGAGAAGCAGGCTTCCTGCCGAGCAGGGTGCCCGATGTGGGACTTGATCCCGGGTCTCCGGGATCATGACCTGAGCCGAAGGCAGTTGCTTAACCAACTGAGCCACCCAGGCGCCCCTTCATAATGCTTCTTTACAAATAATATGACTCACTTGCAAGAGATGCAAGGTGTGGTTGGATATGTATCTCCTTCAGAAGCACTGCGGCAGGAAGGTGAATGGTAAGGTCACACCAAGCCTCCTCTGGCAGAAAGATGTAGGACCAAGCAGCAGAGCGAGCTCTTCTGTGGGGTGGTGTGGCCTGTAAAAGTACCTCAGCCGGCTGGGCAGTAGGACTGCTAGATGTAATTGTACCTACAGATGAGATTTTAAATATAAAAAGGACTTCATAGAAGAAACCAAATAAAGCATCAAAAGTATTCAAATCCTAATAAACTAGAAAAATTAGCTAAAACCATGAACATATGACACTGTGAATGTACTTACTAGTACATTTAGGATGATTAGCCACAGTGTTGACAAAACATCAGGGCATCTAGTCAACTTGCAAGTTCATTACTGTTGCCTAATTTCTTTGTATCCACATGTCGAATGAAAACTAAAGTAGCAGTAACAATAAATCTAGCACAACTCTCAAATAATTTAAATAAAAATACTATGGTCAAGACAACCTTCAACTTGAAAATAATCACTTTTATCTTAGTTGTTACTCTTCATGAGTTAGAAATATGAAAAGAAATACATATAACGAAACTGTACACTGGGAAAGGAGTGACTATTTAAAAGGAGTAACAATTTAAATGCAAAGCTACTTAAAAAAAAATCATTCAAAATAAGAAGGAATAAGTCCTTTTTTTATTATTTTTTATTATTTTTTCCACAACCCAGCCATCCCATCCCTCCCCCCGGCCCCCAGGAACAAGCCCTTTAAACTGGCTGACATTTACAATAAAAACTGACATAAGAATTTGTAGTTTCACAATTTTTTTTACTATTTAACGCAGAAATAAGACTAAATGTGATTGCTAAAGAACGATTAAAAACTTCCTTCTAATCAACAGAAAATTTCAAAACCCGCTATCTTTAAAATCAACTGAAATTGGTGTTAGTGTAACATGATCAACTTACTTCAACAACTATTTTTGCTTTATACCAGCTAATAAACCTATAGCAGTAAGATTTAATAATCTTTTCTTACCCAGGGGTGCAAAGTTATGGATCCCTTCTGCATTGTCAGGCTCAGAAGCTAGTATTCTTGTTTTCAAACTGCTATCAACAGCTTTATTTGGACCGGAGTCAAGAAATTTCATAATAGTTGATACCATACTTCTTGCAGTGTTTACAATAGCCCTTGTACTAGTAACCATATTGTTGCAAATCAGCTGAACGCCACCTAAATTTACAAAGAACACAAGTGAAAATTATCTCAAGATAGTTTGACACTGAGTCACCTTTTGAAGAACACTACAAAAATGAGATCATATACCATATCACATGATTATACTAAAGGACAATTTTTGGAATTTATCTTACCCATATCATGGAATGCTTTCAAGGCATCACTAGTATCCAGTACTCTCAAAATAAACCAGAGTAATGGTTCAGATAACTGACAGGTAGCAAGAGAGCCCTTAAAAAAAAAAAAAATTTATATTGTGACTTTAAAATCTTAATTATGAATTTCCTGTGAATCAAAACAATAAAACTTACTAAATGTAATAGTCTTTTATAGTTAATGATTCTAAAATGGCACTCTTAATCTAAAGCACTAAATACAACATACCTGCCAAAATACTAAGAAATCTTACCTGAATCAGAAAGGAAGTGAACAGTGCCCTCTCTGAACTCAAAGTACTCTATTTTTGTTAAAGCATCTGTCTACCCTACTACTTTCATTTTTGACCTTAATGTGTATTGATTTTGTTTTCCATTAGACACTAATTTCATTTAAAATTGAATCCTTCTTAAATATCTATCTACTCATGGAAAAACATACACAGACATATACGCAATAAATTTTTAAGAAAATGGTAATTTTACACTGACAAAATACTCCATAAAGAAGTACATTTTAAAACCTGTATTTGAAAAAAATGCTAAGTAGGCTATAAGTTAAAATAATCACACTGGTTTCCACAATTTCATTTTAGAAGGAATGATAAAAAGCAATAATATTCTAACGTATTTTTCTTTTAAAACCACCCAAATCCCATTCAGCTCAGAGTAAACTAAACATGTAACATAGCTTGAAAAAAAGGTGCATTAAATTTTCATAAATAATATCTACAGAGAACATTTTGGTATTCAACTATGTTATTTCCAGGGGAAAAGGAAGAAATATTTGAGACAATGGGAAAAAATATACACTTTAAGAATATGTTAAGTGTTTTTTATTCCTCTATCACTGTGGTCATTTTTGACAATATCAACTCTAGAAAGTTTTATATTCTAACTTCTAGGAATCTAGGAATAGTCTACGGTTCTTACCTGATGCTGTTGCTCTTTTTCCAATATGTGATAGGAGTCCTCTATTATCTGTTCTATTAAAACTTCTCTATTCCCACTGCTGGAAACTACTTACATTACTGAAATAGGTGCTGGATTGAACTTACTTGTCTGCCCATATATCCACAGGCCATGTAGGTTAAAATTGGCTGCAGCATCATGTGGACTGTAGAAGCTTTTTTACTGAGGGTCGTCAGTATGGTAAATAATCCATCCCCAACTGATATGGCATCTAACCCGCCATGAAAGTTTTCATGTTTGGTAAGATGTAATCCACTTGCTCCTAGTTTAAATAAAAAGATAACATATTTTTTTAAATCTATATCCTTAAAACCCAGTAATACTTAAAATAGAAGACTAAGGGGCGCCTGGGTGGCTCAGTGGGTTAAGCGACTGCCTTCGGCTCAGGTCATGATCCCGGAGACCTGGGATCGAGCCCCACATCGGGCTCCCTGCTCGGCGGAAAGCCTGCTTCTCCCTCTCTCGCTCCCCCTGCTTGTGTTCCCTTTCTGGCTGTGTTTCTCTCTGTCAAATAAATAAAATCTTAAAAAGAAAAAAAATAGAAGTTTAAAAATCATTTCTCCTGAAAACACTGAAGGATGGCTCTGTGTGTGTATATGCATGTATGTGTATGTGTGTGTATCTACCCATCTATGAAACTGAGGTATTTATTGCAGCATTCTGGAAAGCATATTTTTGAATACCTTCTTACACGAGATACCTCTATTGCTGGTGACAATAAAAAGAAGTTGCTTTATGAGCAACATCATGTTACACATTAGCTACGTATGGAGAAGAAAGGAATTAGAAAGTGATGTGGTTATATAACTACACTTCAAATCATCTAATTAAAAAAAAAAGATATGATGATTGTTTCCCTAACACAAATAATTAAGTAAAAACAGACTGGAATGAGTTTTGTCACGATTTACAGAAGTTTAATTACTAGAAAAAAATTAACACATGATATCTTTCAAATAGGCAGAAAAATTAAGCAACAATATAGAAACTTTACATTGATATATGTGTCATGGAAACTGTTATACTTTGGATAAAATTTTATATTTCATTTCTTAAGAAAATGTGAATAAATAAACCTTACTGGTTCCCTAATACAAAACTTGATGTGTTAATTCTTTATCTATAAAACATTAGAGATGTACAACTATAAATTGTGGTACCTTACTTAGAAGACTGGTTTTTTCCTTAATTTAACAAACTATAAGTTATTTGGTCAGTAATTTCCAATTTTTAAAAAATGCACACTTAAAATTCTTCCTAATTTCAATTTCACTTATTGATAGAAGCCACTCTAGAAAAGTTTTCACTTGCATCATGCTAAGAAGTTTGCAATAAAGTAGCTTTACAATATAAGGTGATAAAAAAATCAATCTACAAGTTGCTCAAGAAAAGATACAATACCAGAAATAAATATAAAACTAAATATTCTCAATACGTACCGATTATCATCGCCATGGCACTGCTATTACACAGGCCCAGAGCAGACAAAATCTGGCTCATAATCTGTTGATTGGCTAACACTAAGTCAGCGACATATGCAGGTGATCCTTGAATACTACTACTGCTTCCATTTCCATCTTTGCCTCCTGAGACTTTTTCTTCATCTGAAACACTGTCTGTTGTACTGGTGGTCACAGACACTCTTGCACTGTATTCTCTATTGTCTGAAAGAGGCAGCTGCACTAAAATGTTAACCAGTTTTAACAAATCAAACATGAGTTGATCTCTTGTCATTTCGCCACAAACTGCTTTTGCATCACCTGGACGAATAAGGTTGGCAAAGAGTCCCCCAAAGCACGCTCGAGCACCCACTGAGCTATCAGATCCACTTCGAGACATTACTTTGTCTGAGCAAGTGATATAGTGGTGCACTAAAAAGGTGACGGATTCTATTACAGCAGAGATAGTACTAACAGAAACAACTTCAAAATTCTGCTCCAGAGTAAATTCTAAGAGCTTTACTTGGGCATCAAGAGGTCCTTGGCCTGTCTGGAAAGCACCCCTGCAGAAAAAAGAGAGGATTAAAAATTAATCCTGTTAAACTTTTTAGCAAGTAACCACCACAACACAAGAAAGCTAGCAATTAAACTCTTGGTATTCACTATTTCATTTTGCAGCACACGGTTCCCATCTTTTCCTGAGTCGTTCTTACTCTCTTCTCCATTTTACACAAAATAAAAAAAGATTTCCTTTCCAAATAGAAGATGAAAGGACAAGTAAATCAAAGAGATGATTCTGAAATCCCAGACTAAAATATTTCAGCATTACGTGGCACTCTTTATAATGTAGTAAGCTCTGGTTTTTCATATCCTCAAATGGTGCTATTTTAAACATTCTTTACTGATTATTATTTTCAAAAACTAAGATTGAGTCAAATAATTCTTTTGCATCAAAATTAAATGGTCTCCAGTTTTGCTCATGTCTAAGATATAAAAAGCTGGAAAGAACAGTGCCCCCAAATTAACAGGAGAAAGTGAAAGTAGCAGTAAAGTCATATAAACCCATTAGAGGGCTTAAAATCCATGAAAAGACAGGCACCTCCAAGGAACATTCGTTCTCCTGTGGCAGAATTTGAGAAGAGATATTGGCAACATTTAGACGAGTAAGAAGAATTCAGCTAAAATATAACAACTTGCTACCTCCTGCTGTATGCCAGGGTAATAATACAGAATCTTTGGTGTTCAAACCCATTCACAGGCTCCCAACCTTCTCAATCCCCTGCCACACACTATGCCCTATACATCGATTCTATTTGGCTGTTCCTGAGTTAACACACTTTACAATAAACCGGTAAAGGTAAGTAAAGTGTTTTCCTGGGTTATATGTATCATTTTTACAAATTATCAACAAAAAGAGAGTGCTGTGAGAACCTCTGGATCTGTACCCAAATCTGACTGAAGTGTGGTAGCCTGGGACGCAGGACTTAAATGTACCCTCTCAAGTGAGGGGCAGTCTTATGTGACTGAGGAGTTAAACCTCTGACTCTGATGCTGACTTTGGAAAGTGTCAGCACAGGACTGAAGGGCAGGGCAAAGCTTTACGTTGGTTCTCTGAAAATATCAGCAATATTGATAAACTTCTAAGCAAGAATGACCTATATAAATAAAAATTACCAATATTAGAAATGAAAAAAAGAATGAAACAAGAGCCTATCAACATTAAAAGGACAATAAGAAATAGTACCAATAATTCAATGACATAGAAGAAATGAACAAATTGAAGATGCAAACTGCCAAATGCCACTCAAGAAGAAACAGAGAAACTGAATAATCCTTCACCTATGAAATAAAAGGAATATTTTTCCTACAAGAAAACTCCAGACTCAGTACGGTTCACTTTTGAGTACTGTCAAATATTTAAGTAAGGGGCACCTGGGTGGCTCAGTCATTAAGCATCTGCCTTCAGCTCAAGTCACGATCCCAGAGTCTTGGGATCAAGCCCACATCAGGCTCCCTGCTCAGCAGGAAGCCTGCTTCTCCCTCTCTCACTCCCCCTGCTTGTGTTCCCTCTCTAGCTGCATTTCTCTCTGTCAAATAAATAACTGAAATCTTAAAAAAAAATTTAAGTGAGCAGTACTACCAATTTTACACAACCTCTTTCAGAAAATAGAAAAGGGATTTATGATTCCAGGATTACCTTGATATAAAAAATAAGACACTTTACATAAAAACTGGACTTTATAAGAAAAATGCAAACATCCCTCATAAAAAAAATATAGATTCAAAAGTCAACAAAATGTTAACGAATTCAGCAAGTATAAAAAGGATAATACTTCATGACCAAATGAATATATTCTTGAGTACATATTGATAACCCTTTTAAAAAAAATCAATGTAATTCACTATATTTATAGATCATTCAAGAAACAACATATGATCATTTCAAAAGATACAGAGAAGGCATTTCACAAAATCCAAGAGTAATACATGATTCTTTAAAGCCTTGGCAAATTAAAAACACAAAAAAACCTCCTCAATTTGGCATCAGGCACCTACAAAGGAAGCTACAGCTAGTAACATTTCTACTTCTGAAAGACCTCTACTTTTGTAAGAATGAGAAAAAAAGAGGACGAATTTATTAATAAACCACTTCGACCAATCATATTGGAAGTACTAACCAAGGCATTAGGAGAGGAGGCAGAGCAGGGCTTAGGGGCTAAGCATACACAATGGAAAGGAAGAAATAAGACTTTTCATTCACTGACCATATGACTGCATACAAAGAAAAATGCGAAGAGACTATATAATTTTTCCTACATTGATCTGCAGATTGATGCATTCTCAATAAAAAATCCAACAGGTTTTTATTTTGTTTTATTTCAGGCAGTGCAGGCAAGAATCAATAAATGTATTCTAAAATTTATGTGGAAAACCAAAAGAACTAGAATAGCCAAAACAATTCTGAAAAAAAGAACGAAGTTGGAAAATATACACTACCAGATTTCAAGAAAATATGGAGGTACCAAGGCAATACGGTACTGGAAAGTTATAGACACAAACATCTATTCTACAGAATAAAGTTCAGAAACAGTACAAATCAAATATGGCCAAGTGATTTTTAAAATGCATACAAAGAGAATTCAATGAAAAAAAGCAGTCTTTACAAGAACCAGCACAGGAACAACTGGATATCCACAGGCAAAAAAATAAACTTCAACCCAAATGCAACATAAATTTAAATGTAAAAACTAAAATTATTCATACCAAATCATTCATATGACCCTGGATTAGATAAAAATTTCTTACTCAATAGCACAAAAATAATATATAAAGGAAAAAGTGACAAACAAGTAAGACTTCATCAAAATACAAAACTTGTTTTTTGAAGGATACTGTTAAATGAAAATACAATCCATAGATAGAAAGTATCTGCAAAACACTTCACTGATAAAACTGAATGCCATCTATAAGAAGAATGGGCATTTCGTTTCAGTCATATAATTAATTTACCTAAAGGCTCCTGTCTAATTTATCAGGATACCAGAGACTTTCTCAAGAAACAAAGAAAACATGTGGCTCCTGGATGGCCCAGTTGGTTAAGCATACCACTCTTGATTTTGAATCAGGTCAGGGTCTCAGGGAAGTGAGATTGAGCCCCATGTTGGGCTCGGTGCAGGGCATGAAGCCTGCTTGGGATTCGCTCTCCAACCCCATGTGCTATTGCTCTCTCTAAAAAAAAAAAAAGTAATGTCGATTTTATGCAATATCTTAAGAGTGTGAAGATTATGATTTATTACTATGATATGTATTATGATTTTGACCACTCATGGTCACAATTTATTCTTTTAACATATTGCCTGATTTTGCTAATAAATTTATTTAGGATTTCTCTATGAGACTGGTATGTAATTTCCTTTTTTTTTTTTTTAAGATTTTATTTATTTGAGAGAGAGAGTACATGTGAGGGGAGAAGCAGACCACCCGCTGAGCAGGAAGCCCAATGTGGGACTGGATCCCAGGACCCAGGATCATGATATGAACCAAAGGCAGGCATTTTACCGACTGAGCCACCTAGGCATCCCTGTAATTTCCTTTTTAAGCCATTTTTTTTTTTTCAGGTTTTTCTTAAATACTGGTTTCAAATAAATCCTTGGTAGCTTTAATACTCTCTCTGTATTCTAGAGCAATTTAAACAGCTTCAAGTAAATTTCAGAAATCTACAAAAACATTAAAAGCAAGCAGAGATTTGATGTACTATATGTCTTTCACAGAGTTCAGAAAACTGAGAGAGCCATAATAAAAGGGAATGAAAACAGTCAGGAGAGAAATGGGTAAATCCTTCCCTTTTAATCCCTACTATACCACTTACCTGTTCCTAGACAAACCTCACAACAAATTGTAAGGGAGAGTTTATCTGAAGGATCACATACTACTTCTGTATCAGGAATCTATGTGTACAGTGAAATTTACCTTTCTGTAGAAAGTATATGAATTAGCTTGAGCAAAAATTCACTGAATATTTGAGGACATGTTGAAGAAAGATGCACCTGTAATCGGGTAAGAAATTCTTGCATAGCTTGTGTAGCTGTTGGACCAACCTGAAGAGAATGGAAAACATTTTAATTTTTAATGAACAATTCTACAAATGTTATCAAGTGTTAAATCAAGAACTATACTCTTAACTTTTCAAATAAAGAATAAAAATATTAACAGCGATAGCAGGAAACCAATTCATTTTTTTAGATCTTAACATTTAAACTAAAATCATAAATGTTAGTGTCAGTACTTTAATCATTATGATTTAGAACTTAGAGTAGGTTTTTAGAACTCAAAACAAAACAAAATAAAAAACCCAATTACACAAGAAATGCCTTCATAATGCTTTCACAAGTACAAAAACCTTTTGCACTGATTTTCACAAACAACCTTATTACCCATTTCAAAACAGAAACACTCAAAGAGGTTAAGTGATCCACAAATGGTCATGCTTCTAATCCTACCATGAATGAAAAACACAAAACCACGAAGAAAAAACTCTAAAGGTAAAAACGACCTGTACCAATTCCTAAAACACTACTTTCCCAAACTTCTGACTCATCAATGAAAGAAAGAGTGAGAACCACACTAAGTAACCTGAGGTACGTTTTAAAGTGTTTTGTAACACTTCTCCATGTGATTTTATTCCATTCCAATTTGCTACGATCATAAAAACCAGGAGTTTTGATAAAAGGAAACAACATAATTCTTCAAACTGTTTTAAAGTTAAACTTAATTTCTAATATAGAGCACATAAATCAAACCATACTTAACCAAATTTCCTACGTATAACTAAGATACCAAAGGTAAGTTTGATTTTCAAGCACTTACTCTGTCTTTAAAAAAACAAAAGCAGGAAGAAAACAATTCTATTTTATATAATAGCATGCCCTATAACACCTAGATCTACCGCTAATAAGCTGTATAATTGTGGGCAACGCAGATAATGCATCTTTTCTTATATGTAAAATAATGAAGTTATTAGAATCAACGATCCCAGGAATCTTCACATTCCAAATTCATAAATCTCTAAATACAATAATACTTTAATAATATACCTCTGCTCCCAACAACACTGTGTCCCCATCTAACTATAATAGTTTCTTCCCTTATTTTCATCCTTGTGTCATTTTATTGTAATCTGCAAAATGAAAGTCTATGCAGTATCAGAGTACTAGACTAAATGTATCCAACAGAATTTAAGCTATAAGAAGTTAGAGACTTGGTCTTTGTAACTACTTACATCCCCAGCATCTAGAACAATACCTGGACCTAGAAGCCTCTTAGAAACTTAGTGAATAAATAAAACATTACAAAGGATGCTACTATTACAGACTAGATAGCTAAATGAAATTTGTTTGATGGCAAATCCAGAAAAGAATTTAAGATGGTAAGTTTAAAAAGACAGTGACATTGCACAACCTATGCTGAAAAGACATTATGAACAGAAAATATGTGTATTATATAAAAAGAAATAAAATGAAGTAGAAATATTTTAAAAAACAGTACAGGGGCACCTGAGTGGCTCAGTTGGTTAAGTGACTGCCTTCGGTTCAGGTCATGATCCCAGAGACCCCGGACTGAAACCCGCATTGGGCTCCCCTGCTCGGTGGGAAGCCTGCTTCTCCCTCTCTCACTCCCCCTCCTTGTGTTCTCTCTCTAGCTATGTTTCTATCAAATAAATAAATAAAATATTTTTTTAAAAAAAAACAGTACAATGTAACAAGAAACTATTGATATTTTATAGTAAGACTAAAAATGTTTGTAAGCTATGAGCAATACGTCGTATTTTTTGTTCAATATATTTAATATTATAAAATGATTAAGTTAATTATTAATCTTGACGGTAGGTCATTAAAATGGTACATTATATTTTTAAAAACTTTTTTTCACTCCAAAATTTCTGAAATGCTTCCCTTTCAGGTGTTTTTTCAGAATGTTTCTTAAATTATCCAAAATTAAGGAGAGCCTGGATGGCTCAGTAATTAAGCGTCTGCCGTAGGCTCAGGACATGATCCAGGAGTCTGGGATGGAGGCCTGCATCAGGCTCCCTGCTGGGCAGGAAGCCTGCTTCTCCCTCTCTCACTCCCCTTGGTTGTGTTCCCTCTCTGGCTGTATTTCTCTCTGTCAATTAAATAAATAAAAATCTTAAAAAAAAAAATTATAAAATAAATAAATATAATCTTAAAAAAAAAAAATTTAACGCCAAAAATACATACCTGCATGAAAATCCAGTAAAAATTCAAAAGAAAATTTACTACCTACTATTCTTCTGTTTCAGTATAGCTATTACTATATATTATTAAAAACATTTTATATTATAATGATACATAAAATGCTATCACTTAATACCTTAGCAATAAACAATTTACATATTTGGTACATTAAGTTTTTCCTTAGAAGTGTTTATTGACTAATCTAGGTCTATCACTAGTTTTCAAAAGTCATCTTACCTGTGGACTGTGTTGATTTGTTCCATGTGGACTAGTGCCAGAAAGAAATTTCACTAAGACATGAATCAGGTTTGGATCTGAAACCAGGAGATGAGCAGTACTCTCCTGAGTGGCAATGGCACTGCTTAAACCTGCTGTAAAACATTAAAAACAAAAACAAAAATGCTTTTAACAAATGGACCCTTAAACAACAGAAATACAGTACATAAAATATCCTTTAGTTTCAAGGAAAACTCAAAATTCCTGGGAATAAGTTTTTTGCGTGTTTGTTTTTTTTTTTTTAAAGGTTTTATTCTTTATTTCAGACAGTAAGAGCAAGAGAGCGAGCATCAGAGAGGCAAGGGGCAGGGAAGAGAGGCAGACTCCCTGCCGAGCAGTGACACAGATGCAAGGGATCATGACCCCAGCCAAAGGGAGATGCCTAACTGACTGAGCCACCCAGGTGCCCCTGGGAGCTAGTTTACTAAAAGGGGCTGAATTTCTAATGTACTGACTAAGTTGGACTCATTCCCTATTTTCATCTATATTCCCTCTACTCTAATCTGACTATAAAAAATAGCTGGTTTAATGTGCATCTTATTTAATATACAGTCAAGTGGAAAAGAAATAATTAAATGCTTACTGACTTTTGGTGAGACTGTTCTTGGTAATTATTTCCCTTTCAGAAATAGGGATCTACTTCTTGGGTAAATCTTTTATTTTTAAATAATTTTCTTAAAGATTTTATTTATTTATTTGACCGAGAGACACAAAGTGAGAAAGGGAACACAAGCAGAGGGAGTGGGAGAGGGAGAAGCAGGCTTCCCTCTGAGCAGTGAGCCTGAGCAGGGCTCAATCCCAGGACCCTGGGATCATGACCTGAGCCAAAGGCAGATGCTTTATGACTGAGCCACCCAGGTAACCCCTTTTTGGGTAAATCTTAACCCTGCTTTCTAAGATAAATCCAAGCAAAAACTATTCACTTTTGCATGTCAGTAGTATAATGGCTGTACGCTGTTAAATGATATACAGATAACATACCAGTTTTCTGAAGAAAATATCCTTTGAGTAAAACCTATTTTCAATACAAGACAGTGATGTTTTTGGTCCCAAATTTGAAAAACATATTCCAAATGAAAAAAAAAAAAAAAAAAAGAAATAGCACTTTGATGCTAAACAATTGATGAAATTAATCTGAACCAGAATGGGAATGCAATTTACCCACCTCTTATCATAAACTATAGAATGAATGGCTAGTCCTTATTGTCTACTGTGAACTTCCATTCCTACCTCACAACAATGTCAAGAATACCAGATTAAACCCAGGTCTAAATGTGAAAATTAAAACCAAAAGGCACTATGAAAGATAATACAAGATTATCATCATGACTTCAGGATACATAAAGCCATAAAAAGCACTAAAAGTTCCTAGCTAAAAAGGTGAAAAAATGATTTTACTATCTTAATTATAATGAAGAAAACGGGGTGGAGTAAGGAAAGTAGAAACCTATTATCAGAGTCTAAGAAAAAAACAATTATATCCTATGAATACAGCTTTTAGATGGGGTAAACTAACCATGCATGTTCTTGAATAAACCATTTTTTCAGTGCAAAGGTACTTTAAAAAGAATAACATAAACCAGTAAACATTTGATTTTATACTATAAAAACAATCAGTTTTATTCGACTAAGTAGTAAGCTTTTAGAAAGTAAAACTATGATAGAACTCGTGATGGTAGATGAAGGGTATATTATCAAAGTAAGGAAGCACAAAGTCTAAGATATAGAAGAACAAAATCAGAAGAGGTATAGTCGTATAAAAAACATAATCTTTTCACAACTGTATCAATTCTTAGAAAAATCTTAAGAATCTGAGAGTAAGAATAAAGAGGTATGGGTGAGAGATTTAAAGGGATAATTAGTTATAAAGGAATACATTTTTGCACTTACGATTAAGTTGCATATTTGTCATGAGTGTAAGACTATGAAGCACAAGGCACCATGTCCGGAGCAAAGTGTTGGGGTACCAAGCTAACACGGTGAGAAAGCTAGTTATTGAGGCTATACAGAAAAAAGAAAAGAAAAAAACGTTTAATTAAGGAAAACCAAATGTTTATTAAGAATTAAAAATAAAACAAATAAATTTAAAATATGACACTTTCTTTCAATCAATTCACTACCTAGTATCCTCAAAACATAGAAATGAAAAGAATTCCCCCATTGAGTATCACTAAAAATTAAGAGTTAATAAAATAATATTTTATGGCTAAGTTTAAAGCTCTGCCTGCAACACATAAACTGTTATCACTATAAATGTGTTGTCCTTTTCAAAGTACAGACACTTGTACTACACAACATAGTTTATTTTACTAAAAATCTTCACTTTCTGCAAGACCAAAACCTGAAAATAGTAGGGGATATTGGAAAAACAGGGATGGGGTAAAGAGCCCTGAAAACCAATGCAATAAAAGCACAAACTAGAGTAATTATGTCACTTGGAAGGCCCCAGTAGAAAGTGCTTCTGGTAGCTGGAGAACCCAAAGAAGTTATTCATAATGCATGAACATAATACAGTGCCCAGACTCTGCTCTAAAACACTTTTTAAAAATGGCTTATTCTAGATTTCAGGCTAAAATACACACAGACTGGAATATTTATCACACAAAAGCTAACAAAAGCATAATATGTATATAAAAACAATAACAACTAAGAAAGGAGCATCTCACTAGCCACAAATGGCAAAATTTCAGCATCAATAAACACAATTGTAACTGAAACAAAAAAATATTTTAAAAACCACAAACTTATACGGGTATTTACTTAAAAAAACTGATCATGTATGTAAACTGTGTGAACCAATTCAATTTAAAAACTAAAAAAAAAGAAGAAGAAAAAAGTTATGGCATTTTCCTTGCATCTATTATACAAACTACCAACAGAGGATGACGTAATAGCCTATGAAAGGGATTTTCTCTTTACAGAAGTATTTCAACTGATATAAAGAAGTGATAGAATTAGATTATCCTCATTTTAAAACCTCTAATGAATTATTAATGGCACTGAGCATCACTGTCTTAACAATGTAAAAAGAGAGGCAACCTAGGAAATTGCCTTTAAAAAAAAAAAATTCAGATTAAGCTCCAGGTCTAACTACCAATTTATAGGAAATCAAGAGGACATCATGAAAATATATAATCACTAAAAATCAGGGCCCTGGAAATCCTGAAAGACAAAAGACCAAACGTTTTTGAGAAATGGCTTTGTTAAAGAGTAAAAAAAGAAATAGAGGTTCGGAACCTATACAGATTAAGAGGGGTTAAAGAAACAAAATAATGTGGATTTTATATGGATTCCATTTCAAATTTAAAAATTATATAACAGTTGAGATAACTGCAAATTTGAATACTAACCAGGTATCTAATGATAAAAATGAACAGTTATTTACTTTTTTACTCTTGTTTATGTGTGACATTTTCACAATAAAAAAGTTGAAAATACCAGGAGCACAATTTATAATTATTAATAGTGCAGTGGAAGAGATGAAAACCTATTGATTATCAGGGCTGCTAGACAACACAGATCTAAGTAGGATGGTGAGCCAGTAGGGCTGTCACTAAGGCTGACTAGGAAAGCCATGCAAGATACAGAATACACCCTAGCAATTGCGGGAGAAAGCACCAGAAATATATGATAGTTTACACTTTTCTTAAAATGTAACAAAAACAGATGTCTGCAACCAGAAGTAAAGGCTAATTCTATTCTTATAGAAGGATATTATTTTACTCCTATTATTTTCACACTCTTGCGTTTGTCAAAAACAAAAAACTGCAAAATCTAACTAACAGAACTTCCACAAAAAATGAGACATCCTTCTCGAAGTTATCAATTCCCTTGAGGCTGATTCATATTTTTACGAAACACCAGCAGCAACAGAATAGTTCATGAACAAGATGGTATTTTTTTGGAAATACAAATATTAACACTGCAAATTTTAGTTACACATGGACACAAGATAATATGAACCAGAAAAAAGGGTTTTTTTTCACTTTCCTGAAAATTAAGTCAATGTATAAAGAAAGGGTTTTTTTTTTTCACTAAAACATTATAAACCTAATGACAAAAAAAGATTAGGTAATATTAACCTTACTATTGCCTTATAAGTTTATTTATGCTATGTTAATAATTTTCCTTCTACTAAATCTTACCCTGATTTAATGAAATGACAGGTACTCGATTAGCATTATATAAAAAAATGTCTGCTCCATTTTCCTTGTTTCCAGATGAACTAGAATTCAGGCTCAATGTGAGCCATAACTGGAGAAGTGATTCCAACTGAAAAACAATAAAAATTGACAGGGAAAACAAACAAAGTACCCATTATATAATGAAATACTATTTTAAAAAAAAATCTTACAAATGAATCCCTTTGAGTAATTAATTTTTCTATTAAATATTTCCTCTGGTTACTTCAATTCAGTCAGTAAGCAAACACATCTTAAAATTCTTGAAGAAACAAAATTTAAACTGAATTAAAATTTAAAATTTACCTAACACATATAGTTTTCTAAATTAAAATAAGTGATTCAAGTCTTTAAATACAGGTGTATGTAAAACACATAATTGGAACTATAGTAATAAATCTTAAAAATCATAAAATTTTAAATAACCTATCACTGAGGATCTGTGGTTATCAAAGGATATCCAATATTTTTCCATCTGAGATAATGAAAAAATCATCCTTGTCATGTTGAGAATGATCTCCCCAGTTATTTTCATCTTTTACTAGGCTGGCAATAAAGTGTAAAAATACACCATTTCTCCTGAAGTCATACCTGAACATGATGGACTTGAAGCATGGAAAAAAGTTTGTTGAAACAAACATTTAACATTGGGACAGATGATAACTGTATAATAAGCTGGTTGGATTGGTTCGCTGCTTGTAAACCCCCTAGAAGTGAATCATCTGTTCCAGTGGGAGACTGTGATACTGAAAATTAAACACAATTATGATTTTATCACAAAGTATCAGGAGAAATGTTCACTAGCTATAGTATGTAAAGGTAAGTGAAAATCTTTAAAAAAGCTTTTAAAAAATGTTTTTAATTGCATTCCTAGGAATGGCTGATGATTATTTGAAAATTTGTTTTTACAGCATTACCCAAAAATCAAAAAGATAATCATCAAAGAGAAAAGTTCCCCAATTCACAGAATTTGTCCATCAAAGGAACAAAACCTTACTCTCCAGCAATTATTTTCTATTGTTTCCTAATTAATAAATGAGGAAACGGAAGAAAAAGAAGAATTTTGACTATTTAAGAAAGTAGTTTAAGAATAATTTAGACTCAAGTCCACTAATTCTTACCTTTGATTATACATCAAAAGAAGTATTACATCATGAGAAGTATTAAAAAATTCTGATGCCCGAGTTACAAACCAAACTAATAAGTGAGTACACATTCATTGGAAGGAGAGAACTACATGCGCTCTAAGAGAGGTTTTTCATGTATTTAAAAGTTACTATATTAAAAGGGGGAAACAGTTCTGAACAGGACAATAATCAAAAGACACAATATGAAGAGAAATAGTACAAATTACAAAATCATCTTCTAGTAAGTTGTTTTAAACAAGGAATGTCTATCAAAGAAAAGGACTACTTAGGTCAGTTCTAAGTTGTCTGCGGTCATGGAGAGGCTGGCCCAACAAAAGAGATCGTCCATTACGTACAAGATAAGATACAATAATATTAGTGTACCAATACCAGGATCACAGAACACTAGACCTTTTCTTCAGTTTTTCCCTTTTCTACATACTGCCTAAGGTAAGAAATAAATGAAAACCACAAAGTGAAAGAATTCAATTTGACAAAGAAATGTCTAAAATCCCAAATTTCTCTCATGTATCATGAACTCCCCTTCACAGGTGAAGAAGAACATGATGCTCTTCCTAGGTTCTAACTAGTACATCTACCCTTTTACTCACCATGCTCCAGAGTAGGTAAAGTAATTTGTAGGCCTAAGAAAAATAAAAACACCACTATCTCCGTAGCACAGCTCCTCCATCTTTTGCCTTTGTGAGACAAGCTGCTATCTATCTTAACTGAGCAAGTGCTCACCTGATGGGAGGCGATCCACCCAAGTCTAGCATTCTACTTCAGCAAGCCATTGCCCAAGGGTCTGACCACGCGGGTCCAAACAACTGTGTCACAGTTTCTGTGTTAGGTTTGTACGCTGGTTTAGATGCTGACTACAGCTACTCTACTGCTACAAAGACAGAGTTGTGTAGCAACAACACACCGTACAACTCAGAAAGCCTAAATATTTACTATCTGGTCCTTTATATAAAACATTTGCCTTCCTTTGATGTACCGAATTAGGTAGTAAATCCTCTCAATTCAGCAGTTCCATTAAGCCCATATGTATCTCTTCCATCCTAGTCCTTAAGGATGATAAAGATGCTACTGCAGCAGTGCCCCCTTATCCGGGGTCCTACTCTCCAGGGCTTCTGGTTTTTGTTACCTACAGACACTGCAGTCAGGTCAACCGTAGCCTAACACTCCATTACAACACCGACATCATTTACCTCACTTCATCATGCAGGCTTTTACCATCAAACATCACCAGGGAAGGTGATTGTGAGAAAGAGAGAGGCCACATTCACTTCTATATTATAGTATATGATTATAACTATTTTATTAGTTGTTAATTTCTTACTGGGCCTAATTTATATATCAAACTTTATCACAAGTATGTATGTAGAGAAAAAACATGGTATATATAGGGTTCAGTACTCTCTGTGGTTTCAGGCATCCAGTGGAGGGCTTGAAACATATCTCTCCCAGAAACCCACTTTATCATAAATGTGGATATAATGCAATGAACTCCCAGGCAACTAGCTAAGCAGACAACTCTAGGAATTTCATTAACCTCACATCACAGTAATAAAAACATCATTCTGGTTTTTGGACTGTATATAAGCATACTACCACATGGAGGTATTTTGTTCCCCCTCCACTTTCCCAATGTATTTAAACCTTTGTCTTATCTCTCAACTTGCTACTTAGTGAGGGAGAGATGCTATATACCTAGCCGGCTCAGACTCACACCACACATGCAATTTAAAACTGTCCTTGCTGAATGCACTTAAAAATTACCAAGAGATAAATCACTCATTGCAATACTCCAAGAATGGTGATTTTCACTTACAGGTAGGAGATGTATTTGTTAATGCCTGTAAAATGGAATCTGCTTCTAGGGTAGACATCATTTTCAACATAAGTTCCGCTTGCTGTTCAAGTCCAACTTCTAGGCGAGCATCTAGGGCTACAAAAAGCAATTCAAAGAAAAAGAGCTATTTGATAATTATTATTCATGTTCTACTTCCTACAGTAACATATTGACATCCAAATGTAAAATACGGTGAAGAGTGTATCCTCAGGTAAGAGCAACCTGTCAGGGAGTATTAGCCATAGCAGGTAACAACTACTGTGCAAAGGAGATTAAATGAAGTAACAATAATGGAAGCAAGTAAGTTAAGGATAATGAGAAACAAGTTCCTCAACATCAGAGAAAAGAGATACAAATATGGAAAGGGATAAAGTTAAAATGAAGTCTAGTTATATTACACTGTATGGTAACTAACTGGAATATGAATAAAAATTTTTTAAAAATTAAAAAAATTAAATGAAGCCTACAGAGTTAGATTACAGCCAGATATACTGATATGAACTCAAGGCATCCTAGATAAAAAGGAAGATACAGAAATATAGATGCAAATGTGTGTAAGCACACATGTTCCCTAGATCTGTCCACCAAGAAGGCAAAGAAACAGTCACCAAAATAGTTAAGTATACCTAGCACCCAAATCTTGGCTTCTTAATCACATTTTTCCACTAAAAGGTTTTGAAAAAATGCTTCTCCTTGCTGAGGTACTTAATTCCCAGTCCGGGGAAGGAAAAGGAAATGATAAGCCTGAGATACCTTGTTGTGCCAGAAAACTAGGAAGTGCTCAAAGAAGAAAGAGGAGATACATAAGCTAAGGAGATACATCCCAATGGTCAAATTTGGGACAATTTGAACATCAAAACAAAAAAATGAAAGTACTGTAAATGTATTTAATGCCACGGAACTGTATATTGAAAAATGGTTAAAATGTACATTTTGTTATTTTTATTTTACTTTAATAAAAACTAAGAAACAAATAAATAATAAATTATGACACACTGAATAAACAGCAAACAATGAGTCTACTTAAAAAAATCAATGAATAGGGGCACCTGGGTGGCTCAGTTGTTAAGCCTCTACCTTCGGCTCAGGTCATGATCCCAGAGTCCCAGAATCGAGCCTTACATCTGGCTCCCTGCTCAACAAGAAGCCTGCTTCTCCCTCTCTCACTCCCCTTGCTTGTGTACTCTCTCTAGCTGTGTTTCTCTCTGCCAAATAAATAAATAAAATCTTTAAAAGGGGCACCTGGGTGGCTCAGTTGGTTAAGCAACTGCCTCTGGCTCAGGTCATGATCCCAGAGACCCGGGATCCAGCCCTGCATCAGGCTCCCTGCTCAGCAGGAAGCCTGCTTCTCCCTCTCTCACTCCCTCTGGTTGTGTTCCTTCTCTAGCTGTGTTTCTCTCCATCAAATAAATAAAATCTTTTAATAAATAAATAAATAAATAAATAAATACACTAATTAAAAAAAAGAGAGAGAAAAAAAAGAATAGTTTCCAAGTATCATTTTCCCACATCCACAAAAGTTTTTACTGAGAGGAAAAGAATAACTTTACAATGGAAAAGAGTGGCACACATCTCCTTAAAGCAAGTAATTAAACTTCAAATCACTAGACAGGGAACAAATTTAAATCGTAAATGTACCAAGAGAATGCAGTAAGAAAACCTGAGCATTACACTTCAAATATTTTGGCAACAATGCATGACCACAATCTAATCAGGAGGAAATAGCACAGAAACACAAATTCTAAGGGACATTTTACAAAATAACTGGCCTGTAATCTTTAAAAGCATTAAGGCCATGAAAATGAGCTCTGAAGAACTATAGCAGGCTGAATGAGACTGAAGAGCTATGATAATTAAATGCAAGGCATCATTTTGCTTTGGATCCTTTTGCATAAAGGATGTTATTTAAACACAGCTGTTGAAACCGGAATGAGGTATGAGTGTTAGTACTAATGTTAATTTCCTAATTTTGACAGAATGTGCTTCCTAATTGTTTATGTAGAAAAATGTCCTGATCTGTACAAAGAATACAAACAAAACATAAATTACTAAGAATAGCAACATACTCCCACAAATGTTCTTTGTATCAAACTTGTAACTTTTCAGTAAAGGTATGACTGCTTCAAAATGTAGGAAAAGACTTTATTTAAAAAAAAACCTGGGGGCGCCTGAGTGGCTCAGTTGGTTAAACGACTGCCTTCAGCTCGAGTCATGATCCCGGAGACCGGGGATCGAGTCCCACATCGGGCTTCCTGCTCAGCTGGAAGCCTTCTTCTCCCTCTCTCTCTCCCCCTGTTTGTGTTCCCTCTCTGGCTGTGTTTCTCTCTGTCAAATAAATAAAATCTTTAAAAAAAAAAAATCTGATATACTCTACATGACTAAGGGTGCAAACATAATATTCAGTGTGGTTTCATTCCGTTTACAAATAAAATACAAATTTATTATTAGCAGTAAAAAAATAAAAGAAAGCGCAATTAATTAAAATCACTGGCAATCCTACACAACTCACAAATATACTTTGCTAGGTGTTATTTCTGAGAAACAAAAGATGCCCCATAAATGGAAGCTCCTCCAAAGTGAATGACACCAAAATATATGGCTGTGAAACTAAACCTTCTCAGTATCCACTCCGGCTCATTTTCTCAAATAACAAAGCATATACAAATTTATACTTGTTTTAAGTATAGCATATTACTGGGCACCTGGGTGGCTCAGTCAGTTAAGCAAACACGTGCCTGCAGCTCAGGTCGTTATTCTTGGGATTGAGCCCCACACATGGGGCTCCCAGCTCAATGGGAAGCCTGCTTCTCTCTCTGCCTGCCTTTCCCCCTGCTTGGGCTTTCTCTCTCTCTCTAATAAGTAAATAAGTAAATAAAACCTTTAAAAAAAAAAAAAAGAAAAGAAAAGAAGAGTAGCACAAGACAAAATTTAACACACACTTACCCTGAGATACTGAAACACTAACTGTCTGTGATCCATTCTTCTCTGTGTTTGCAGGTGGCTTTGCCACAGGAATTCCAAGACCTCCAATGTAAGGGTTGTAATTGTAGGTGCCATAATCAGCACCCCAATAGTCATACCATGTACTGCTTATTGGCTTAAAAGAGTGGAAAAAAATTGTGGTTTATTTTTACCTCTTCAAGAAGACTGACATTATTTACACTTTCTGAACTCAAACAGGGCTACAAAATACACATTCTTCCTTCCTTTTAAATCACCAAAACATACATATGATCTTAATGATCTACTGGAATAGATCAATAATGTTCTCTTCATTTTATACCAAAATTTAAAAATACCTTATTTATTTAGAATCTGAGATAATTAGCATCCTTTAAAAAAATCTCTTATACACAAAAAGCAGCAATATAAAGTATTGGGAATATATCTCCTTCAGAAAACATTGAAGCTAATAAAGACGTAGAATCTGAAATAAATTGGGATTAGAAGAGCTTAAATGATGCTTGAATTTTAGTAATCCATAACTAAACTTCCCCATGCTTATTACTGGTTATTACTAATATATAAGACAATAATAGTGGCTACATTAATAAAAGGGTACACGTTTTCCTTATACTATGCCACTGGTATTATTAAAAAAAACACTACAGGACCTATAGCAAAATAATGAATTTTGAGAATAAATTATGGATTACATTGTGATAAATATGTATACGTTCCTGTTTCAAGTGATGAAGCCAGAAGTATAAAATAAAATTTTTTAACTGCAAAGAATAGCATATCATACCTTAAAAACTTTGGCTGCAAGAGGATCCTTTTCCAAATCAATATCTAAAGGGTCAATGTCAACTTCCATTAGATCTTGAAGTAGTTCAAGGTCAATTTCTTTATCTTTTTCCAAAGAAGAAAGAGGAGGTGCACCTTCAAATAATTGAAAATGATTTTTGAGAGTATGCAACATAAAATGTAACAATATATTGCTTTTATTTACAGAAAACGTTATTTTGGGGCGCCTGGGTGGCTCAGTTGGTTGGGCAACTGCCTTTGACTCAGGTCATGATCCCGGAGACCCGAGATCAAGTCCCACATCGGGCTCCCTGCTCAGCAAGAAGCCTGCTTTTCTCCCTCTCTCACTCCCCCTCTTGTGTTCCCTCTCTCGCTGTGTTTCTGTCAAATAAATAAATAAAATCTTAAAAAAAAAAAAAAAAGAAAACATTATTTGTATGTACCATGTTTTTATTGCTTTAAAAATCTCTAAATATTTATACTTGACAAACATTACTAGGTACACAAATGTATCACTCTGGAACATATAATTAAAAAACACCATGCAATAGTATTTGACTTCCTTGAGAAAAAGACCATGGAATTAGCTCTTGCTGAATTAGGTTGCATTAACTTTGCTATTAAAAAGAATCATTGGTGTGCCTGGGTGGTTCAGTTGGTTAAACGACTGCCTTTGGCTCAGGTCATGATCCTGGAGACCCGGGATCAAGTCCGACATCGGGCTCCCTGCTGGGCAGGAAGCCTGCTTCTCCCTCTCTCACTCCCCCTGCTTGTGTTCCCTCTCTGGGTGTGTTTCTCTCTGTCAAATAAATAAAATCTTTAAAAAAAAAAATCATTACCCATTTCTAGAATGAATATTACTCATTTTACTACCTTCAATATGTAAAGCACTATGTTACATCCACTATCAGAAAATGACACCCAGTATTAAAGTGAAAAGCAAAGAAAACTTAAGTCACATGACTGTTACTTTTTTTTTCTTGCTTTTGATCATCTTTATTCAAACTCAGCTATCCAAGATGGTTTGACAATTATAAAATAAACAAATTTCAGTTTTTATACAGCAGGCTTCTTCTGTGGTAAGTTTCTTTTCTGCAGGCTCTTTTTTTTTTTTTTTAATTGTTACTTAAATTTTTTTTTCAGTGTTCCAAGATTCATTGCCCATTCCCCATACCCAGTGCTCCATGCAATAGGTGCCCTCAGTCTGCAGGCTTCTTCACAGCTGCTAGTTTCTTGGTAGCTGTAGCATTGTTTTGTTTTTGTTTTTTTTTGCAAAAGGTTTCCTCTGCTTCTTCACACCCTTTATACCAACAGCCTTCTTTCTCTCTCTTCTTCCCCGGAAGCCCCTTTCTCGTCTGATTTGGCTTCTGAGGCTGCTGCTGCCTTATCCATCCAGAGCTTGTGACTCTTGGCCTGGCAAAGAATGGTGTTCCGGCGTATGGTCTTTGTATAGGGGCTTAGCTTCAATACGATTTTTGGGTTTTTCAGTGGATTTTTCTTTGAGACTCTTCCATGAATCCTCTTGCACCATGCTCAGAGGGCTCTTTGGATCTCTAGTCTTTTCAAGATTCTGCTAAGTACTGTATTAAGCATCTTGTACATGGCAAAGTTGTAGTTACTCTTGAGGAAGGCAGCCTTATGCCAAGTGCCATACAAATTGTCTACTTGCAAAAAGTACTTTCAGTCCAAATGCAGAACTATCCATGCCCATCAGGGGCAAGTTTCAAAATGGTCGATTTGCTTACATTAAGTAAAGTAATTCCAGGGATGGTTCTGAAGGCTTTGATGATGTCAAAGTCCTCATTATAGATGATGCAGGTCCCGTCTGCTGGATACAATAATGGTTTCTCATTTTGCTCTTGCCATTTTTCATTCACTGAGAAACACAGACCTTTTATGGTATCGTTCTAGGCTTTAAGGTTTTAAGAAGCAAAAGAGCCTCCTTGGTCTTCTTGCAGCCACCAACTATATTTTCAACCACCAAAGAAGTTCAGGAACTTCCTCAATACCATGACCTTCAAAAATGACCATCCCTGGTTAAGGCCAAGGCAGCCTGGGCACAGCAGATGGCATATCACCCCTGTATCGTGTTCACTCTGTGATGCCAATGGCACCAGATTTTGTTTGGTGCAAATATGCACACCCCACAATATATACTTGCAAAAGCACCCTTGGCAGAATGGTGAGTCTCACCACTTCAGACTCTGGGAATTTGAGTTCTGCCAGTACCCCAAGACTCAGCACTGGTTCGATGACCTGCTAATTCACTAACAACCGTCTATTGTTTTTGCACAAGTTAGTATGAACAAAGTTCACAATATCAGGTCAAATGGGAGCCCTGAACACAGGAGGCAAAGTAACATTTTTTTCCAGATGATTTTCCCTTTTCAGAGTACGTTGGTATCACTGGATGAGCACACACCGTTGTGGGGATAGAAGAATGTCACGGTCCTCTCAACCTGGCAGTTCCTGCAGGATAAGCTGCTAATCACATTATTTTTCTATTCTGAATTAGAAATTATTTTGTTCTCAGATGTCTCAAAGTTCTTAACTGAACTTCTATATAGACCTTACAATAAACCTTACTTTCCCATCCTTCTCACCCCTTATTCAACATGTATTTATAGAATGCCTAGCACATGCTAGCCTGGACTAGGGTATCAGTATGTGAAGATTAATAAAACAAATATCTGCTCTCCAATAAGTTAATCAAAGTCCAGAGGTTGAGGATACATTATAGAAATTAAACCAACTACAGCATGACGGGTGCTATCAGAAACCATCTAGAGTGGAAGGCAGCACCAAAGGCAGTCTCCAGCACTGCTGGAGTGGTGGTAGAAAAAGCTTACTGAAGGAGGGTAAGCTTTATGTGAATCTTAGATAAGGAGTTCATCTTGCAAACGAGAGAAGGAAGTCTACTCCAGGTAAAGGAAATATCACATAAAAAGGATAAAACTAAGAGACAGGTGAAATAACCACAGCCCCTGCAACATCTACAGCAGTAACTAAAACAGCCTCTTCAAGAAATAAGGAGCAAAGATTGCATGTGCTAAGATACACGTACAGTTTTTAAAAAGGCAGAAAACAAAGAAAGAAAATACACCGAAAAGGCTGGATCTTAAAGAGGAAGAACCTTTAACTTTGCTATCTTCACCAATGTGCATCTTTAACTGGTTTTTTTGTTTGTTTGTTTGTTTTTTTAAGATTTTATTTATTTGACAGACAGAAACACAGCTAGAGAGGGAACACCAGCAGGGAAAGTGACAGATGGAGAAGCAAGGAGGCTTTCCGCTGAGCAGAGAGCCCGATGTGGGGCTTGATCCCATGATTCAGGGATCATGACCTGAGCCGAAGGCAGATACTTAACAAGTGAGCCACCCAGGGACCCAGGGAACCCTCCTTAACTGCTTTCCATATTTCCTGAAACATAGCCAAATCAGACTGTATCAAAGTAATTAGGACATTATGAAAGGATAATGTTTCATTATAACAAGCATTCATTCAGAGTCAAACTGAAATGTATTTATCATATTTAACTAATGTAGTTTACTAAGTCTAAAGCCCTAAGACAAAAATCTGAAAATTATCTACTTCACTAAAATTCTTCATTTCGAAATATATTTTTAAAAAAAGGCACTAAGACTATCTTAAATAAAACATAATTTAAAGAATGTACCTGTCATATCATGTGTCAAAGGTTCGTCTATAGTTTCCAGCAACTGAACTGAAGACTGCTGCAGGGAGTCATCAGAGTCCCCGGCCGTCGCAGCTACGTCATCGCTCACTGCTCCCTCCTCCATGGCTTCTGAGGCTACTGGAGCCAGCAACTCCCCTGTATGAAAGAAAACGGTCCTGTCTTAATAAGTTATTAACAGACCTCCAAAACATATTAAAGCATATTTTCCTCCAGTTTAGAGAATGACAGCTTGTATGTGCTACCAACTAAAAGAGTTTGAGGCAAAATAGTCCCCACCTACCTAAGAAAATGCTAGGACCCACTGCTCACCCTTCAAACATTAAAGACAAGTAACTAGTACGCTTACACAAAATGTGTAATATGGATAGGAGTTACTATAATCACTTTACATATATTAATTCACTTACTCCGAACAACTTTATAAGAAAGGTATTCTTATTTTCCTTATCTTACAGATGAAAAGACTAAGGCATGTAGAATCCTCAAGGCCACATAAAGTACTAATAAACAGCCCCTTCCCGATACTAATAATGAAACTAACTAGCTATAATATTCCTGTGCTTTAACAACCTAACTCCTCCATAAAGACTTAATATTTATACAACTGTCAACATAACTAAATACAAAAGTAATTCTAAATAGTTGCCAAGGCAGTATCACTAAATAGACCTTTCCGACTTTGGGGGTTATAGTTCCTTTTAAATGTTACTTATTCAAGCTATGATAAGCTAATCTGGACATGACCTATGAAAAATAAATCTGCACAAACCTGCTAATATATCCTGTAGCATACAAGTTAAGGAATACTGAGCCCAAGCACCACCCCAAGATATATCTCCTCTATTGAAGTCAGTTCCAACCAAAAGTAATAGTAGTCTTTCCAGCTGAGGTTCACTGACAATCTCACACAGATGTATAGTTGGCCTCGTGGCATTTGCAATACGTGCAAGAACCTGTAAAACATTTTATGAAATTACAGCAACTACACATGTTTTCTCCAAAAACAAACTTTGGAATAATACTTTTCAATGATGAGATATGTTTGTGGTGTCAAAATAACTGCTTGAGAGGGAATACAAAGAAATTATTTTCATGATCAAATATTAACATTTCATTAAAAACTGTGCAACTGGAGCAACTGGGTGGCTCAGGTCATGATCCCAGGGTCGTGGGATTGAGCCTCACATGGGACTCCTTGCTCAGCAGGGAGCTTGCTTCTCCCTCTCCCACTCCCCCAGCTTGTGTTCCCTCTCTGTCTCTTTCTCTATCAAATAAATAAATAAAATCTTAAAAAAAAATTGTAGGGGTGCCTGGGTGGCTCAGTTGGTTAAGCGACTGCCTTTGGCTCAGGTCATGATCACGGAGACCCGGGATCGAGTCCCACATCAGGCTCCCTGCTCCGCGGGAAGCCTGCTTCTCCCTCTCTCACTCCCCCTGCTTGTGTTCCCTCTCTAGCTGTGTTTCTCTCTGTCAAATAAATAAAATATTTTTTAAAAAAATTGTAGAATAGTGGAGTGCCTGGGTAGTCTCACGAGTCTGGGTTGTGAGATCAGCCTCCTTCAGGCTCCATGCTCAGAGGGGAATCTGCTTGAGCTTCTCTCCCTCTCCCCGCCACTTGTATGTGAGTACTCCAGAGTGTCTCTCTCTCAAATAAGTAAAAAATCAAATTAAATAAATAAATAAACCCTCTTGATGGAATAGTTAAAAATAATTTTTAAAAACAATGAATATGCTACAAGAATGCCTTCGGGGTATTAAATACCTTCATTACCATAATTTGACACTTATCTGTGTACTTCCTATTTTAATTAAGAGAAAAAGGGAGCTTGAAGATAGACATACACACCTTATATACATTTCAAATCTACATTAACTTAGTTTTAACTAGGTTAAAATATAAATCACATCTCCTAAGAAATCATATCTCTTAAGAAGTGACAAAATATTTTTTAAATCTTTCAAGGCACAATAAAAAAATCTGACTTACATAAAGAAAACCTATTAAAGCACTATTTCTACTCTTAATTAAAGACCAATTAAAGAATATATTCTTTGTTTTTCTTACACTCTCAATCTGTAATTATAAATTATACCTATTAGTTTACTTACCTTACAAACAAACAATAAAAGATCTGCATGACATGTAAAATCCATGGAGAGGAGAAAGAGAATAAGTTTCTGCACTACTGAAATACAACGGTCATGGGCCAGGGTAAATGGAAGTGGTTCTATCTCTGGACTTTCTTTCGTAGTTGTAACTTCTGTGTCTAAATTAGAGCGGGACCATTCTGCTGTCCGACGTAATCGAATTAAATCCTTGAAGTGCTACACAGAAAAATTTACAATATTTAAATCAGTGTTTACCTAATGAAAATTCTTTCAGTCTAAAATTTATATATGGAATGAAAATATTCACTCAGAAAATTCACAACTTCTAAAGAATAAACTTTTAAATAAACCATAAGCTTCAAAATAAGATTATTAAAAGCTATCCTGACCAATATACCTAAAGTCCTGTTGAGAGTAAGGTACAGGATATATTAACAGAATTTCAAAAAAGTGAAATTCTACATTAAGGCTACATTAGGTCAAATCTAACATCTTGAATAAAAATTACCAAAATATCCTAAACATAATTCATAAAAGGTAGATGGATAAAGAAACCTATGTAATGTAACTTTAAGTACAGAGTATTAACTCAAAGTTACCTCAAAATCTGATGGAATAAGTATAACCTCATATTTAGAGAAACACAATAAACGAACTGGTTGCTGTATGTGTTATTCCTCCCAAATTAAAAAAACACATGTTAAAGTCACATTTTACAATATTATTTGCAAATCAATGGATTTAATTCTCACTTAGAAAACCGTACGTTTCTTTGAATCCTTTATTTTCTATTTACTAGCACAAAATCCACTTTGAAGGAAGCACACTGGAAACATAAGTCCACATTTATCATACATTTCCCTGAGTTAAAGAACTACCTTCCCCAAAAAAAGGTTTAGCATGGATTTTTTCATTAATAATCAGAATAACAAAACTTTAAGTTTCTTAATTATTATTAAAAATATGTAACTATTAAATTAAAAATTTTAAAAAGGAAACTGACTATTCCAAAATAATTACAATAAAAAGCAAAGATCATACCTTTGAGGTAGCCTGTTTTAGTTTTGCTTGCTCTACCAGAAGTTTATATGATGATCCCTTGTTACTTTGTATTTTTTCTTTTTCCATCTGTTCCACCAAAGCTTTCTGTTTAGCTTTTAATAGGTTAAGTTGCTTTAAAAAAAAGGGGGAAAATTATTCTAACTTTTCAACCCAAATTAAGCTAACAGTGTTAAAAACAATAAAGTTAATTATTATTATACCTCACAGATTTCATACATCCAACTGACGGAATAAATAATTCCCTGAAAGATTTAGGTTTAACTATGTTACTGATAATCATTTCCAAATCCTGAATAATCTCTCCATGTAACAATTAAGACTTAATTCCTCACCCATGGGAAAAGGGAAGTGGAAAAAACTTTGTTATGTAAGTCACTAATGAGAATAGATATTTTCCAGAGAAAAATAAGTGTTTTTAAATACACGGGGAAAATATTTTTATTGCACAATATTCTTAGCTTTGTGTTTTATAGTAATCTCCCCCAAGAGTAGTACGTTTTTTAGAATGTCTTTGTACTTTATTAATCAAAAAATTTATCAAAATAACTGTAGTATATAGTTTTAAGAAGTAAGAGAGATCGGGGTCCCTGGGTGGCTCAGTTGTTAAGCATCTGCCTTCCACTGAGATTTAACAACCTGGAATCTTGGGATCGAGCCCCACATCGGGGTCTCTGCTTTTTGGGAAGCCTACTTCTCCCTCTCCCCCTCCTCATGTTCCCTTTCTTGCTGTCTCTCTCTGTCAAATAAATAAAAACAATCTTTAAAAAAACAAAAATAAAAATAAGAGAGATCTCTTATACACTTTACCCAATTTCCTTCAATGATAACAATTTGTAAAGCTATAATACACAACAGAACACTAACATTGTAAAATTCACCAATTTTATTCCAATTTCTCCAGTTTCACTTCTACTCTTTTGAGTGTATGTCTGTGTTTGTGTACTAATTCTACATATGTGTAGACACATGAACCACCACTCCAAGTACCATCACCACTAGGTTCTCTCATGCTGTCCTTTTATATTGCCCACTCATGTCCTTCCCATCCTAGTTACCCACTCCCTAACCCCCGGCAACCACTAGTCAGTAGCAATGAACCAAAACAAAGGAAAAAATGTCCGCAAAGGAAGACCTTAAAAATCCACTGAATGACATAACCATATCCCCACATAAGGCAGAACATTATTCTATATAAAAAGTCACTAAAAAGTAATAGCCATAATTATAAATGAATAATTTAGTTAAGAACTTAAAAAACCTACTTCTTCAGAGAACATTTCCTTAAGTTCTATTTTTGATAGATATTTTTGTTATCAGGAAAAAATTAACTAATATAAAGAAACATTAATATAAAGAAATATTCACTGGGCTATAATCTCCATATATGAAGAAACATGTATTCTAAATTAAAAACAGCATGCATTTATTAATCAACATATGTGTAAGAACTACTATAAAACAGTATTTTCATAAAACTGTCCTAAAAGTTCTATGATAAACACATGACAATTACAATAAAAAATTTCTTAAAATTTATTTCAAACAACCACAATCTTAATCAGCAACTTTAATTACTATAAAAAGACTTTTTCGAGCGGGGCACCTAGGTGGCTCAGTTGGTTAAGCGACTGCCTTCAGCTCAGGTCATGCTCCCCGAGACCCGGGATGGAGTCCCACATCGGGATCCCTGCTCAGCGGGAAGCCTGCTTCTCCCTCTCTCACTCCCCCTGCTTGTGTTCCCTCTCTGGCTGTGTTTCTCTCTGTCGAATAAATAAAATCTTTAAAAAAAAAAAAAAAAAAAAAACTTTTTCCAGGCGCCTGGGTGGCTCAGTGGGTTAAAGCCTCTTCCTTCGGCTCAGGTCATGATCTCAGGGTCCTTGGATCAAGGCCTGCACTGGGCTCCCTGCTCAATAGGAAGCCTGCTCTCCTACTCTCCCTGCTTGTATTCCTACTCTCCCTGTCTCTCTGTCAAATAAATAAATAAAATCTTAGGAAAAGGAAAAAAAAAAAAAAGAGCACTCTGCATGACTCCTAATAATACTTTAAGAAATGATTTACTCACTTTGAAATGCACAAGTTTCATGTTAACAAAATAAAAGAATTCCTACCAAAATTCATGATGAATATGATGAAAGGATAAAATATAGGACACAAGGGGTGAATATACTGTATGGGGTACTATCCTAAATTGGAAAACAAGTCCTCTTGGAGGACGTGATTATAAACTAATGCCTAGTAAGTTAGGTTATCTCAGCAAGAGTAAACTATGTGGCAGGGGAGGTGGGTATGCTACTTACTACACAGAAAAGTCCTGAATGAGAAAATTGGGGTTGGTGGTTCATGAATTCAAATGCAGTATGGCCTGACTAAAATTCAAACGTGTAAGTTACAAAGAGGATCTATGATAGAACCTTGAAGCCATGTTAAGGACTTTGACCTTCAAGCACATGTCAAATGGAAGCTATCAAGAATTCAGGAAGGAAATGCTTAAGATAAGGATTGAGAAAGAACAAAGAGAGACACCTTGTGACAAGACCAACAAAAGTGATGGCCTCTTACTTAGAACAATATTAATAGAGATGGGAAGAGGGAGACACTTTAAAGGACCTCACCAAAAATCTGTAAACTACAAATTGCTGCCATCTTATAAATAAAGAAGCTCAGTCTCAACTCTGTTAAACAATTTCCCTATGTACCTCCTTAAATAGTATACCTAACATCTGATAATAAGTCTATCTTATACAACCTAAAGCAATGTTCTCAAACATTAAAAATTTAAAAAGCGTACTGAAAATTACCTGTTTATGATGAACTAGCTGCTTTCTGATTTTTCTGGAATATAATCTATCAAGGCTACTGCTGCCTTTGGAAGACCTATTTATGCTCTGAGTGTGCAGATTATTGTTAATAAAACTCCACTGGTTACCTATAAGAGCAAGAAAAAGTTTTATTAGTAACTCTATTAAATGTGATTTTAAAGTACTTTCTATATCCAGAAAACACAAATTTATAAATGTGTCCATCATGACAAAGCAGTTTTAAGAAAATTAACCATTATAATGAAACCGGTAGTAAGATTTGACCCTAGAAAGGCTAATCTAGATCCTAAATGACTCTAAGATCAGAGTTTTCTATATCCAATCTTTCCTTTAAGATAACAGCTACCTTTCTCCACAGCTGTTTACGATTAATTTTTAACAACATGTACGGACCTGTTTTAAAATCCAAGCCACCTTGCTATTTACTCAGAAAAACAGCTCCAAGTGTTATGGGCAAAAAGCCCCTGGAAAAACAAAGATGAGCCAGGTTGGGGTAGATGCCCGATCAGTTAACCCCCTTAACCTCCCATCCCTGGAGTGTCCCGGGGAGGTATTTAGATGCAAACCAAGAATTGGCAGTCCTTTACAGGTACTTGGGGTAGGATGGGAACGCCCAGGTGCCCCCACCTCCATGGACCAAGGGCCATGGAAGCACAAATTAACTCAGGCAAGCCAGGGAAGTCTCTTCAGCTCTGGGGTGTGGTTTTCTCCTATACAATGGGAATGTAAATTAACTCAAAGACCCAGGAGAGCTTGTGATTTGGGGGGGTGCCCTATCAAAGCTAGCCTGAGAAATTGGGCGGGATCCTTCTCCCCCCCCCCCCAGAAGTGACCCTGGCGTGCCAGTATAATTCTTGGTGTTTGGCGTGATATAAAGCTTTGCTTGACTTTCGCTTTTGTATCAGCCTCGTTCCTTTGACCACGGACCTTAATACAACACACCTCTGATGTAACTCAATTCAAATAATAAATGCTCACTACTGCCTATTTCAAACCCATGCTTTTGGATAAGGACTCAAAAAGAGGATATTCAGTAATCTGACTTAATGAATGCAAAAATAAGTTAAAAAATCAGGTTGTACAGCTCTACTTTTTCTCATTTTAAAAAATGTGTCCAGACTACTACTTCAAGTATCATTCTTCTGCTCTACATCACACCTAACCAATCTCCAATTACTTGTTCATGCCTACTTAACCTAAAGACATCTTCTCCTATTCTCTACTATCCATTTGTTAAGTCAGTTCAAATTTTTCAAAAGCTATAAAAAAAAGTCTTCCATCAATGCATTTTCAAAGTATCTGAATGATATAAATAAAAACTAAGATCTCCAAGACTATAATATTCCAACTTTATGTGGCAGTTACACATAACTATATAGATCCCTCTATATCCTATGAGTAAACTGACCCAAAGACTCTAATTAAGACATATTTCCTCTACATGGAAAAAAAATTCCCCACCATGTTCCCGAACACAATGTGCACCATAACCAATCAATTCATCTATTTATAAAGTATCTCGAGGGACCTTTCTCTAATAAGAGAATCCTGACAATGTGTAAAATTCAAAATTTATGGCACTCAATGACTGTATTTAGATAGAAGATATAGCTATTTCAAAACCCTTATGAAATGTGTTGTTAGCTTGGAAGTAAGGAAGAAAATAATCTCTCTTGCAGTTGGATTTCATTTAATTCTAAAATTTTTCTATGCCTCAAAATTTAATGAAGGACTAAAACTCAAAAAAACAAACAAACAAAAAGAACACCAATCTGGGGATTTCTATATCTAAGCATAAAAGCTCTTTATACTTAATTAGAACTCTACTTCTTCATTTTGATAAATACAATGAAATACTATACTCAAAAAACAAAAAGAACTCTTCACAGATTTCCTACTCATAAATTCACTTACTTGTATGGTATTAGTGTTTAAATGGTTATGGGGGAAAAAAAAAACCTCATGAAAAACATGCTTGTATCTAGACACTACAAGTCATGCTCAGATAAGGGGCTGTACATAAAGTCACTCAAAAATAAATTCTATCCTTTAAACAGATTCCTAGTAGACTTATTTCATATTTTACATAAGTTACATACAGCTGGAACATCCAGGCCAATAGCCAGTTCTGGAACAACTGCGTAGTCACTCAAAATCCCCACCAACAGATTATTATAAACTTCTGATACCTGTCAGAAACCTCTCCCTGTCTTTACCATTCAGAGGCTTTTTTGCAGCTGCTGCTTCATCTTCAACAGTGGCCACATAATCCAGCAATCTGGATACCAGCATCACAACCCAACTGATCATGGGAATATCTAGTACTCCTATACACAGGTAATAGAAGAAAAAATAATCAGCTACCTGTAAGTGTTCTAATGAAATCTAAGAAGATAATTATGAGATATAGCATGTTATAAATTTAAAATATACCATATCACTACTAACATTAATATTTATTTATAATAAAACTCAAACTGGAACCTCTGGCCACATATTAACACACTGAATCTGATGGAAGACAAATGTTTTATAGTATAAAAACAGATTCCTGATTATAGGTTGAATCTAAGAGATAATAATTTGGAACTAGGGAACAAGGCATAAGGTCCAATTCTTGGACTTCCAGGTAACTAAATAAAAAGATCCTCTCCATTTCCTAACCATATAGTTTTAAACTAAGTTCTAAAGTTTTTATTCCACTAATGATTTTTTGCTCAAATGAAATATATTAGGAATGACCAGAAAAGCAACTGTACTTAAAATTCAGACTTAATTAAGGGAGTCTGTTTAGTTGACAGTACAGAAAAAACATATTACAATAGTTCCCAAGTTCAAAATTCAAATAATGAAAAGGTAAGAGATTTATAAAGCAATAACCATATGGCAGTCAATCACACGAAAGTCTACATCCTAAATTCTAAAAAGTCTACAGCAAAGAAGTATTAACAAAATGTACAATGATGACTATAAAAATAAGTACTTCACACTAGCCATTTTATAAAAACAGTACTTATAGGAATCTTATGTTTTTACTAAAGACAACCACTTTAATACCTTCTGTCCTCCTATGCATGGGTAACTGTGGCTGAAGAGGTGACAACAAATTATCCAATAGATGAAGTAAGCTTTCTAATACTCCACTATTACTAAGTGATCTCTGACCAATGCAGGAAAGTAACATGAAGACCCTAAAAAAGAGATATAAATAAAATACAAGTATGAATCCATCTGCTTTTTTAAAAAACAATTCACCCTGAAATTTAATAGACAAATAATAGGATATGTAGTTCTTAGCACGATTTATACCCGGAGCTACCATATTAATTTATCTCTTTTCACACTCTTGGTTACATTTCTTAACCATATTCATAAGAAATCCAACAGAGAATTTTATCACAGTCTCAAACGAATACATATAACAAATAAAGTAATATAATCTGCTAGGAAATACTTATAAACACAGATCTATAAACTCCAAAGATGCAGTTAGGAAACTAAAGAATGTAGTCTGTTGTATCATGTATAATCATCTTCCGTATATAAATTTTGCTGGGCATTCCCAAACCCTGGAAAGATGTGCTTCATTTATCCACCCAGGATCAATCCACAAACACAGAATTTCAAAATCTGAACCGTAACTGTGAAAAGTAAAAATTACTAATAAGAAAACAACTCCAATATTTTCTGACCTACCTATCTTGTGGAAAGATGAGAAGCTGCTCTGAATTATATAATTCCTGAAGAACATTAGAAAGAAACTGACCCCACCATCTTTCACCACCACAGAGCTGAACAAGTAGAAGACCAGTATGCAACCGTATCTTTGGGGTTCCACTGATGCACAAGTGTTTAAAAAGCTCTTCACAGGCCTGGGCATGAAATGTGCTCTGCAAAACTGCAGGAACAGAGTGTCCTATTACAAAACAGAAAACAACAAAATTTCCTATTTAAGTGTATGCTGTAATATCAGTTTCAGCATACCTAAATACGCTTTCTTCTTACCAGCAATCAGTACCCAATTATATTCTATTTAGTTTGCTCTTCACTTATTTAGTCTTTGTATGTAGAATTTTAATTGTTAAATACTGGGAGAGGAGAAAAGCTAGCATTTGAATCAACTATATTTCTTGTATGTGGGGTTGGGTGATTCAGAGAGTCGAGTATGTGTATTTGTGTGTGCATGTATGATAACCAAAAATAGCTCTGATTAAAAAATGACAGTATATTGTTGTTAAGTCTTCACAATAACAATACTTAGTATTTTGCCAAACTAAATGATGTACCACATCAATAGCAAAGATTCAAAAACAAAAATAATTGAAAATCTATTTAAAACAACAAAAGGAGAAATATGGGGAGAAAAAAGGAGTTAATCTACAAAGCACATTTCAGAAATAACATCAAAATGACATCAAAACAATACTAGGAAATATTAAAACAACAGCAAAACAAGCAACAAAATTATACTAAACATATTTACAGCATTTAAAGAACTGAAACCAAATACAAACCATTGGAAGAATGAAGGAGACTGAGCAAAGTGTCCAACAGATATCTGATGATGGTACGCAACTGCTCTGTGGATGATGTCTGAATTAAATCTTTTGGATCTGATGCTTCACTTAGTATCTTCCGACGTGCACCAAGAGCTACTTTGAGCCTCTGCACTGCATTATGAGCCAAATTCAGTTGAAGCTGTAGCTGAATACAGTCTTGATAGGCAGAAAAAACTCTACTATCTTCTTCAACTGCCTTGTCTGGTTTTCGCAAAAAGTACTGTGCATTGTTAGCACTGTTAAGAGGAGGAAGATCGATACTTTGCAAAAGAGTTTCCAGTCGATGACAAGCTAAGTTATACCTAGAAATAAAAAATACATGTACAAAATAATTCCTGCAACATTCCATTTTATATATATGTACGAATGCACACAAAAAATTAAATCTCTAAACCATGTTAACAACCATTAAAAAGAATTAGTCAAGTGTTAAATACTAAATGAAGTTAATGAACTAATCATAATATTGTAATTTGTCAAATATTGTGACATTACAGCTTCCATCCTATTTATTTATTTATTATCATCTCTACACCCAACTTGGGGACAACTCTAAGGTCAAGAGTCTATGCTTTTCTGACTGAGCGAGTCAGGTGCTCCATCCTTTTGGTCTTTTCTATACATCTACACAAAGATATTTCTTAAAAAATATATGTAAGACATACAAAACAAAGGCTTTCAGTAAGATTAAAATATATTGCAACTTTCTAATAACCTGCACTGTATATCCTCTTGTAGAGCAACCATCATTGCTAAATGCTGGTCAATTTCTGGTTGGTTTGCAGATTCACCCTCTCCCCTTAAAGGATCATGCATTAACTTCAGTTCACTTTCCCAAGGCAAGATATACGTATGACCGTAGTAAAATCCTAGGGGGATTTTGGCTCTGGCATTTGTACTTCCATACCGTCCAATGACAGTGATCTGAAATGAAAAAAACAAAAAGACACAGAATATACAGACACATCCATCTGCAAAAATAAAATTCTGAGTGTATTTAAGAAGATAGTTATATTTTTTAATTTTATGTCTGAGTATCTCTCATAACTTGTTGGAAACATGGAAAGCATGTCAATTCACTGTCTTGGAAGTTCTTTACCTTCATAAATCTGCACACAGGAGGTGGAATCAAATCATGCAGAATTAGTGAATGGGTGCTTATATCAGTTGCCACTACCAGTCGCCTCCCATCCACCTCTTCTCCTAATGTCCAAATGTCAATTGACAAGGAGGCCAAGTCTCCACAAGTGGGAATCAAAACATCTGTCAACAGTATTGGTCTGCCAAAATCCAAGGTCACAAATCTCCTTGCTCCTATCAGAGAGAGTTGACAAAAACTGTCACTGTTGCAATTAACCAAAAGATGCATTTTAAAAAAGTTGGGAACATTCATCTTAAAATTTGAAATCAACTTATGAAATAGATGGGAAGGAAAGTAAATAAGCAGCCCTCAAGAATTCTCTGAAACCTCAATCCATGCTAGTTAAGACTTAAGTAAAAAGTATACAAGAGTAAGTTTGTTATTGTGACAGCATTCAACCGTACATACAAACTTAATTTAAAACATGAGAGTTGAAAAAAATAGAAATAAATAAAAATAAAATAAAAGACACACACACATACATTAGAATTGAAAACCTATATAACCAAAAATAGTATACGGATTTAATTCTAAAAAGTATGTATTGTAATCTTCTTTCAGTCATCTGGTCATTTTTTAAAATTTCACTAATAGATCCATTAATGATATCAAATGCTTGATTTTACTTTTCTCCAGCCTTGTTTACCTTCTTACAGAGTTAGATCTCACACTGTGGTTACAATGTAAAGTGAAAGTACAAGGTGGAAATCACACATAGTCATTATTACCACTAAAAAAATCCCCTAGGAAGATCCTCCAACAGAGAGAGACACAACTTATCCCAAATAATGTTTCTGCCCAGGTACTTCGACAGCAATGTCTCTTTAGCTACTGAGTACCAGGTGAAGTTGATGGCTTACTCTCAAGAGCCACATTAAAGAGACAGTAACCCTCTTTGTGTAAGCACCAGAATCACACTCAGCATGGCTGAGATGCTCACACTAACGAAAGACAAAAATGATCTGAGAGGAAGGGAAAAAGAGCAGATTTGCAGCTCTCATCTCATACACATTTAAGAATAAGCCCAATTAGTGAAACAGTAGACAGAATTATGAACAACAGAGTTCTTTCTCTTCTTTACCAGGTTGGGTAAGGAGCACTTAATAAATTTAAGAGCTGCCTTTTACAGTGAAGGGACCCAGGTAAACTGCTAGAACCTGTGCTGTTTTCAATGGAGCCAGTAGAAAAAGGTAGTTACCAATACTTTCCTAAACAGAAAGACCATTAAAAAACAAAGAACATAATTCTATAATCTACAATCAATTCTATTGATAAAAAGCACACTGCAGTGTAAACAAGTGCTTACATTCATAACTACACACCAACAAGTCACATTCTAAATGTTACAGACACTAATGGGGATACCAGTGAAGGGTTAGTTGAACAGAAAACACCATTAAGAATTTTTATTTTATTATTTTTTTCAAAAACTCTCTCTTCCAAAGAAGAAACAGCCCGATGTAATAAAGTAAATCTGGTGCAACTATTCATATGATGAAAGGTGACACAGTATGTGTTATATTCATATTATTCTCTGCTATAAAACACAGAAGGATTCTGCTGAATTCTGCTGCAGCTCAAGCCCAGAACTAACAGTTTGGTAGGATTCTAAGGTTAAAATTGCCCATAGTTTACTAGGTAAACATGCTCTAATGGAAAGCGCCTAACCCAGTCACAGGTAACTAGCATGAAGTATGGCTACAAATTTAGGTAATATTTGAATTAGGTAAAATTTGAATTATCTAGACAATGAAGAGTTATTAATTTTACTCAATTATTAAAATCAGCACTAATTCTGTCTGCTATTTTCTGGAAATGGTTTCAACACCAGAGTGCTGGTGTTAGGAATACTGAAGTATAATTTCTAGAGTCATGGTAACTGAGCAGCTACAGTGGAAGTAGGTATTTATGTCTATCATAGTTCAACAAGCAAGATTCATATATAGGTCAGATTCAGGGTCTGAATAGCCACTCTACCCAGTAACACTCCTGCATTCAACATAGTGAGCACAAAGCTAAGCCTTACGTAGTGCTTATTCTTGGTAAAATGTACTTACCCAGGAACAGACAGGATTTACTGGCAAAGGGAAATAAAACTAGAGAATATTAAGACTCAAAGGGCTCACAGACTAGGCAAGAAAAATATTTCAAGGAAGTCAAAGATTACCTGAATGCATTCGCTCTATAATAATGGACTGGTGAGGTGGAGGCTGAAGAAAATGTGAAGCATGAGAAATTGCAAGAGCTAGGCCAGAACCAAGTGGATTCTAGAAAAGAAAAAAGTGTAACTCTATATTGATATTACTCTTGCTCTATACAAACTAATAACTAATAGCAAATTAACAAGTCTCATTTCCTGATGAATATTCTGTAATACTTTATAAAACAATCTAATTTGATGTAGCAAGCTGGTATAAGAAAAATTTGCCTTTTCAGGTTAGCATATACCTCTAAATATTTTTAAATGCCTAAGCGAACACCTGTTGAAAATGTAATAATTTACCATTCTGGACTTGTTGGAATTTTTGTTATGTGCAGCAAGATTGACTGTTGGGGAATCAATAACTGAGCCTGGGAAAAGCTGGGCAAGTTCAGCATTAATCACAACGGAAACTGCTTCATTGGGTGGGGTGAGTGGTGGAGTCATAAAAAGTGGTGTTGTTTTTGGAGTGGGTGGAATAACATCAGATGGGTGGATGAAGAAGCCGGGGGCCGCCGTCGGGTTGGAAGGCACAGAGTTGTGAACAGGACCTACTGCCGAGGCCGCTGAGGCCGCGGCAGCTGCCGCAGCCGTCGTCTGATGTAACTTGGCTTCCAGCTTTGCTTTCTGTAAAAGAAGTAAAAGCACAAGATATAGACTAGTCTTGCCTGCACAAACTGTGGGGAATACTACACAGGCAAAGAACGTATTCAAAGATAACATGATCTCATTAACTAGATCTTAAATAAAAATTAAATTAAATTTAAAAAATGGACTCAACATGAACTGAGTATTTTTTCACTACATTTCTTCACTGTATCAACTTGTATATCAGTTATTAAGTATCTGATGTATGTACAATTTCCTGTGTTTTAGAGGAACAAGGACTTCCACAAAGCAAAGGTGGAAAGGAAGAGGAACAAATAAATGTAAATAAGGAAACAAAATTCTCCTCAAAGCAAGATATTAGCAGGAGGAGGTAGACTCTCATGGTGCCTAACCTAATATAATGTCACCTAAAATTGCACAGACTGCATTTAGACCACAATGACATCTCCAAAGCATCTCCCATTATAACTGAATTTTAATCCACATTAATTCATCTCTAAAACGTTTCACGATTCCCAATCTGGAAAGGTCCTATCTGGTAACTCTAACATTTGACCAAGAGTTGTTGAAACACACTGGATTTTACTTAGAGATTGCCCCCAAAAATACCAATTATATTCCCGCAGGTACTTATCAAATAAAATTTATTTTTTTTAATTTAGATATATCACAAAGACGTTACCTCCATTTTTGTAGAAAATGATTAGCTCAGATCGGTCAACCTACTTTCCTTTATGAAAATAATGGTCATTTTTACAGTACTTTTTCAGCTTTTGAAGTTTAGAGACAGCATGAACAAAGAGCCAAAGAGTCTCCAACCTGTTGCTGAAGCTTCAAAAGCTGCTGCTGTTTCTCTTGCAGCACCTGTAGCTGTTGCTCGGCTGACGCCATTGCATGAGAGAGAGACTGCAAAGCTACCTGGGCTGCTGAACTCAGGGCTGTCGAAGCTTCCCCAACTGTCCCCGATGACAGTCCACCTACTGCAGGAGTAACCCCGAAGGAACTCACTGGCATAAGACAAGGGGGGGAGAAAAGGGATGAGGAAAAGGTTCACATAGAAACATATTCCAAGTATACTATTTTGACATCAAAACCTCAGTTTCATTTTAAAAGATAAAAATCTATGGAGTATCAATAGGGAAATCTTAATGGTAAAAGCATATTGATTGCTAATAATAGTATTCAAGGTAAGGGAATCCAGGCAACTACCTCCAAATCAAAGAAAAATTACTGAGCTTAAAAATATTAGCAGCATATAAAAAATTTCATTTAATATGGCCAAATAAAAACACAAAATGAGAGAAATCAATTTGAGCATAACAAACTGAAATTTGCTTTACTATGTTTTCCAATAGCAATCCCCCACTCTCCCTCCCCCAAAAAGGTTAAAAAAAAAAAAAAAAACCCTTTAGTTCTAAGAACAGCATTTTAAAAAATCTGATGATACCTTATTTCCTCATTTTAAAGCACAGACTAGACACAGTCTAGCCCATAGAGAATATGTAAAGCATTGTTTCCTACCAAATGCTCCCCAGAACTCTAATATGAAGAGAAATATGTCTGATTTGACTTATGTCAAATAATTCTGGCACATACTGCTTAGTCATGAACATGATCAACCTTAAAGCCTCTATGAAATTCCTATAAGTTGAATAATTTCTTTGACTTTCCATTTCAATGTTACTCAAACAATATAAAAATCACTCTTTCTTTCCCCTTTAAATATTTGCCAATATTTGTGGAAAACATTTTAGAAAGATCTAAGATAAAACCATAATTTCACAACTTAATGAAACAAGTCACCACAAAGTAAGAAGTAAAAGCCAGGTTTAATAACAGCATTATCATCTATATTCTAACAGGCTAGAAAGTTTATTAGAAAGTTATACTGGGAAAGGATAACCACTACAATAGTAGCAAATGTTTAGTGTGCATTAACATGTGATGCTGTTTTAATTAATTACATATTCAACAGATGAACAACCCTACGAAGCACATACTAGAACTCTTGTTTCTTAGTTAAATGGCTCAGAAAAGTTACCTGTAGCGCTCAGAGGAGTAGAACTAGAGTTGGAACCAAGGCCTATGTGAAACCCAAACCAAAGCCCAATATTAAACATGGAACTTACATCACCTCATCTTTGCAATGGCACATAGGTACGCACTACTGGTATGCCAATCTACAGGTAATGAATCTAAAGCTGAGGGAAATCATTTGTTCATAAATACCTGAAAAAGTGAGCGGGGAAGAAAACACCCAGTATATGACAGCCTATTTTAACATCAAACAATGCTGTTCTATGTCAGGATTCAAAAAAACTATTAAAAAAAAAATTTAAGCTGAGGGGTGCCTGGACGGCTCAGTTGTTAAGTTTCTGCCTTCGGCTCAGGTCATGATCCCAGGGTCCTGGAATAGAACCCCACATCTGGCACCTTGTTCAGTGGGAGGCCTGCTTCTCCCTTTCCCAGCTCCCACTTGTGTTCCGTCTCTTGCTGTATGTCTGTCAACTAATAAATAAAATTTAAAAAAAAAATTAAGCTGCAATCAACAAAATAGGAATAAATGAAACTGTGCATAGCCTCTTTAAATTAAAAGTGTATTTGGGCGCCTGGGTGGCTCAGTGGGTTAAAGCCTCTGCCTTCGGCTCAGGTCATGATCTCAGGGTCCTGGGATCGAGGCCTGCATCAGGCTCTCTGTGCAGTGGGGAGCCTGCTTCCTCCTCCTCCTCTCTCTCTCTGCCTGCCTCTCTACTTGTGATCTCTCTTTCTGTCAAATAAATTAAAAAAAAAAAAAAAGATTTAAAATTAAAAAAAAAAGAATTAAAAGTGTATTCAACTTCAAAGAAAAAAAAACAGTTATTATACAACAACCATACTACACCTCATTTAATTTTCAAGAACCCAACTACAAAAGCATGGTCAAAGAAAGAACAATCATAACTCACATAAGCTATGTGCCCCAAAATGAAATGCATCTGCTTCATCAAATGGTCCACCAAAGAAACAGCTGTTAATTCCAACTCTACAAGGCTAATTATGAGACTTATTGAAGCACTGATATTGAACTTGTACTTTTGGGTCATTAAAGTACTTTCAATATTAACCATATGGAGTTTAGCCCTTCACTCACTTTAAAATCCAATAGCTTGAATGATACTTAAAGGAAAATGAATTAAGTCACCAGAAACACATAAGAGACATAAACAATCCAAAAGAAGTAACTCATTCTACTACCACAAAATTTTAAAATCTTTTGCCAAGTCTGAGTTTTCAATATCTTTTACTATTTTTATACTAGGGCCTCAAAAACCAGATATAAAAATAATGGAGATGAGAACAAAATAAAAATGACTATGACCACCATTTCTACTCAGTATCATGCAGGAAGTCCTAGAAAGCACAAAAGAGCAAGAAAAAGAACTAAAAGATATCAATAGGAAAACACTAAAGTAAAACTCTTAAATAGATGCCATGACTATGTCTATAAAAAAGTCCTTAAGAATCTACAAGCTATTAGAATTAGTAGGCTAATACAGTGGTATCACCACAAGATTAATACACACAAATCAACTGTATTTCTATACACCAGCAACAACAACAAAAAAAGGAAATAAAATTAAGAAAAGTATCACTTATAATAACATTTAAAAAAATCAAACAGCTAGGGATTAATCGAAAACAGATGTGCAAAATGTCAACAAAGAAAACTAAAAGGGGTGCCTGGGTGGCTCAGTTGGTTAAGCGACTGCCTTCGGCTCAGGTCATGATCCTGGAGACCCGGGATCAAGTCCCACATCAGGCTCCCTGCTTGGCGGGAAGCCTGCTTTCTCCCTCTCTCACTCCCCCTGTTTGTGTTCCCTCTCTGGCTGTGTTTCTCTCTGTTAAATAAATAAAATCTTTAAAAAAAAAAAAAGAAAAGAAAACTAAAACACATGTCCCAGAGTAACTGAAGACCTAAATATACTAAATATACCATGTTAATGAAGTAAAAGGCTTAATAGTAAGATGTCAATTTTCCCAAAGCAATTTATATTCAAATTCTAGAAAAAAAAAAAAAAAAGGCTTTTTGGTGTGTAAATTGCCAAGATGATTCTAAAATTTAAATGGAAAATACAGAGATCTAATGTACAGCATCCTGATGATAATTAATAATGTTGTATTATATAACTGAAAGTTGGTAAGAGTAGTATTAAATGTTCTTGCCACAGAAAAAGAACTGGTAATACACAACAGGACAGAGAAATTACCTAATGCTGTGATGGTAATCATTTTATAATATATAAATGTATCAAACCAATACACTGTATACCTTAAACTTGCTCGATATCATATGTGAATTATATCTCAATAAAGCTGGGGGAAACTAGAAATAAAAAAGACATGGAAGGCGCCTGGGTGGCTCAGTTGGTTGAGCAACTGCCTTCGGCTCAGGTCATGATCCCGGACACCCGGGATCGAGTCCCACATCGGGCTCCCTGCTCGGTGGGAAGACTGCTTCTCCCTCTCTCACTCCCCCTGCTTGTGTCCCCTCTCTGGCTGTGTTTCTCTCTGTCAAATAAATAAAATCTTTAAAAAGAAAAAAAAAAAAGACATGGAAGCTTTAAGAAAAACTACAAGAAGAAAAATGGTGCATTCTACTTTTAACTCAACAACTGAAAACACAAAATGTACACAAACACACTGCATGGCAATATTTTTCTTAACGGACAAAAAGAAGTAACAACCCAAACACCTGTTAACTCCTCAGCAGATAAACAAAAGAAGGTATATACAAGCTGTTTTATCAATGGTATATCCATACCGTGGAATACTATTCAGTCATAAAAAGGAATGATATATCAATACATGCTTAATGGATGAAACATGAAAACATTGTAATTTTTTTTTAAACATTGTAATTTTTTAATCCAGTCTGATACTCTGTCTTTCAGTTGGAATGTTTATTTACATTTAATGTAATTACTTGATATTGATAAATCTGTATTTAAATGTGCTGTGTTGTTAATATGTAAGTATTAGATTTCTCCTTTTGACAATTAGATGTTTTTCCCTTTCATTCTTTTTTGGGTGATTATATTTTTATTGGTCTATTTTTCTACTTTTTACTATTCTTAGCAGTTATCCCAGAGATCAAAATATATTACATATCCTTGATATTCAGAAGTCCAACTGCTTTTTGTACTATACAGTGCAAATATCTAGAACTTTTGTCCCTCCCTGATTTATATGGTGTTGTGTTTATATACCTTAATTTTATGTGTGTTTTTATTCCCAAATACATTATTATAGTTTTTTATATTCAATATTCACTTGAATTTATCTCATAATTCCATTTCATTCCTCTTTTCCTTTGCTTTTGAACTGAAAAAAAAAAAAAAAAGAAACAACTACCATCTGCTTATGAAAGAATAAGTTCAAAGTAAAAGAAGGAAAAATGTAGATCATACAAATAAAAGCCAAAAGAAAGATTATGGAAAGTATATAAATATCAAACACAATAATTTCAGGAAAAATAGCTAGCAGAGATGAAAAGATAATTCTTAATGATGAAAGATTAAATTCACAAGAAAGATACCAGCATTCTAAACTTGTATGGTAGTTTCAGAAAACATAAACCAGAGACTGATGAAACTCAAATAGCCACCTCCACAGGTGCAGCAACAAGGATTTAACATACTGATCTTATGAACAAAAAGAAACCAAGGAGTTAATCATTGAAAACAGAGAATTTGAGGAACACAATTAGCAAATTTGTCCAAACATATAGGGTACACATCACCAACAAGTGCGGAGTAAAGATTATTGTCATGTATTCATGGAATACATAAATATAAAAACTGATCCTCTACAATTCCTAACACAATATACAAGACGAACAGAATACTTTTTGACCCTACAGCAATTTAAATAAAAATCAATTAGCAAGATAACTAGAAAATCCTCATATATTTAGAAACTAAAAAGTACATTGTTTTAATGTTACTTCCTAAAGTTGAATATATGAAAAATCTATGAAACAGCACATCAACTTCTATATTCGTATCCAAGGAAACAGTATATCCAATAGCACTAAAAGTATCACAATGGAACAACCCGAATATCAATCCATAGTATGCTAATCAATAGTAGACACATAAATTTTGTTTTATTCAGACAATAGAATCTTAAATGGCAATGAAAAAGAGAACCAAGTAACTGCATACATTAATACAGATGAATTTAACAATCATAATGCTGAACAGAAGGTAGATCAAAAAATACATAAAAGCAATTTTGTATTATAAAGGCTCTATTCAACTAGCAATCAGATATGTATAATTAAGTGATTATACAATGAAACAAACAAAAACCAAGAAATGGGAACTCTAAAAGTGAGGACAATGTTTACCTTTTAGAGAGCAAGAGAGAAATAAGTGGAAGGAGAAGGGGACATGAAGATGCCTTTTAAGAGTGTTGAATCTATTATTTCCTGATTTGGTGGTCACATGGACAGTTCGTTTTGTCATAAATTGCTGGTTATATAATTGTTATCTGCATTTTTTCATAAAAGCATCTTATTTCACAATTAACATGTTTCAAAAAAATAAATAAAAAGTTGAGAGACTACAGTCACGTTTTAGCACCTTTTGAGCACTAGTCAAGGCTTTGCCCTACCATTTAATAAAAATCCCTCTGCTGGTGGTGTTTTCAATGCAGGTGAAATACAGATATGATTGCTTGTACAGGCACAATTATCACTGGAAACTAAAGAAAGTGGTTCCATTGCTTGCTTTATAGGAGAGAAAGGGAGTGTGAAGGAATACTTCTTTTTCAAACCTACTCTATTTTCAAACTCTACATCTGTTATAAAATTTCATACCTTCTACAAGCATTACTTACTCAAACACATGAATTTTAGAGCCCTAATTTCAAAACAGTTCCAAGAAAGAGTCTGATTTATAACAAAAAAGTTCTCTGAAAGTTCAATTTCTTGTCATACATTTTTCTATTCCAGTGTACAAGTATGTTTCCACAAAATGACTACAACAATCCAAGAGAGCAAACAAAAAATGTCATCCTTTTGGCACCCGTACTTAAGAGAAACATTAGATTTTAATTGAAAACTCATGTAAATTACACAAGCGGAAGATTTCACTTAGTGGTAACTTCCACAATTAGAAGATATAAGAAGATTCTGAATAAGAAGGCACTTGAAGAACTGATAATTTCCTTTTAAAACCCTTAAGATTAAATTTTTGTGTAGCTTCTCAAGCAAACTGCTTACACTTTGTTAAACTGTTGAAGAAAACAAAAAGAAATCCACGAAACACAAAACCACCAACAGCAGAATTCAAAACAATATTCAAACTCTTCTGTGACTATAAAATAAAGATAAAACCATATCCAATATTTTAATCTTAAAAATTTCAATTGTTTGTGCCAAGACAGAATTATAAATACTGATCCTATGATATGAAGGAAAAAAAATCACAGAAAGAATGTATATAAAAAAATAAGAGTTCCCATTGGTTCATTTAAAACATCAATAATATGACATATTCAGCACATTCAAATATTGGTTCATATATCTGAAGGTGCTTTAAAGTATCTGGAAAAATAATAGTCCCTCTACACTCTTCTCAACCTTCTCTAAGATATTATATACTGTGAGCTTTAAATATACTGTGAGCTTTTTGAATGCAAGAAACAACATTATGATGTCAAAACTACACAAAAGACTGACGAGCATTTGAGGAGAGTTAAGGCTAAAGAAAATGCAGTCTATTGTACTTTTACTTTTGTTATGTTTGGTACTTTCCAAATTAAAGGGCTTCTAAAAATGCACACTCATAAAAATTTAAGACAGTATTTTGGAAGGTAGGAAAAAAACTATGAATGGATATAGAAAAATGTGGAAAACTACTTATGCTTTTTCTCTATTAATAAGTTTCTATTTGCCATGACACCAAAGGCACTTACATATAATATAAACTGATATTTAAGTATTTACACATCACTTTACTTTTACTTAAGCATAAAATGTATGAGAAAAAGAGTGAATAATAAAAGAGGGTATATACCAGTAAACGTACTTGCATCATCCCTTTCTATTCTGGTGCCATCACTAGTTGACACACAAGTAAAGTGCAAGGGTTCAACTTCTAGAAGTCCAGTGAGAGATGTGAAACTACCTTCCGCAGCTGTGCAGCTACTGACCTTTCCATTTCCTGTTAAAGAGACAAGTTATATGCTATATAAGTTAATTTTTAAAAGGCAACAGTCGTATGGAAAATTATAGCTCCTACTTCAATTTCAATTTGAGAAGATATATAAACACACAACCCTATGCAGTGCTTCCACAATGGACATGGGATTAAGAAAACTCACAAACAAAAGATACTTGTTTTCATGCTGCAAAAGCAGTTGCATAAAAGCAACTTAGTGGCCAGTCACAGTAATATGAAACAGTAACAAGTGATTTAGATTTTAAGTAAGAAAAAATAATGAACCAGCTACTAATATTAGCTATTACACAATCTGTTAAGAATGCATAAAATCAGCATACACTCTTTCACATAACCTGTATGAATACGACATTAAGTAAAAACTAAAGAAACATTCTAAAATATTATGAAGGTTTTTCTATAAATATATCTTTACATTTTGCATATATTATCAATTTTAGAATGAGGCCTACTATTTTATAGTCATAAAAATATATCTGACCCTTGAATAATGCCAAGGTTGGGGTGTAAACCCTGTGCATAGTCAAAAATCCACATACAACTTTTGCCTCCCTGTGGTTTATTTTCAGTGCTGTCCAAATTTTCTGGAATTAGCACTGTTTTAAACAGAATTCTTTAATAGATAAAATTAAACAAACCAAAGATGGAATGGGGAGATACAAAAACTACCAAATTCTGAAAGACTAAATTCCAAGACTAAATTATCATAACCCTGTTCTCCAACATTTCATTGTGCACAACATAGAACCTGACATGTTAAAAAAAAATGTATTAAGCATTTACTACTAGACATGGGAAATACATGAGAGAAGGACAGGCCCCAGTTCTCATTAGACACCTACTCGGTGTTACAGATTACTAGGCACTAAACAACTAATCATACAATTGAACTTCAAAAGAAGTGCTTCCCCTACAATCTAGCATTTGTACTGTAAGGTATTTAGAAAATACAAAGATACTAAAAAATACAAAAAATACTAACTCAAAGGGATACACACAGCCCAATGGCTATAGCAGATTATCTACAATAGCCAAATTATGGAAAGATCCCAAACGTCCATAGACTGATGAATGGATAAACAAGATATGGTATGCACAACAAAATATTACTTAGCCATAAAAAAGAATGGGCTCTTGCCATTTTCAATGACATGGATGGAGCTAGAGAGTATTATGTTAAGTCAAGTCAGTCTGTCAGAGAAAGACAAATACCATGATTTCACTCACGGGGAATTTAAGGAACAAAGGAAATAATCATAGGAGAAAAAAAGAGAGGCAAACCAAGGAACAGATTCTAAGAGAATGAACTGATAGTTACCATATGGGAGATGAGTGGAAGGATGGGTTAAATAGGTGTGGGGTATCAAGGAGTGCACTTGTAATGGGCACCGGGTATTGTATTTAAGTATGGAGTCACTAAATTGTACATCTGAAACTAGAATCACATTGTATGTTAACTAACTGGAATTTGAATAAAAACTAAAAAAAAAAAAAAGAAAAGAAAAAAAGTGCTATGTTTTACGTAAAAAAAGTTCAAAGGACTAATAAATCCAGGGGAAAATCAGTCTAGGTCAAGGAGCAATAAAATACCTTCATGATGAGGTGATGAGATTTATGGGAAGAATGACATTTTTATGTATTTATTCCAGGCAGGGGAAACCTGGCAAAAGACAAATGAGCGAAATCTCTCCAGTACAAAGAAATATGGCACACTAGAAGAACTGAAGGAACAAGGAGGCTGGAGGAATATTTCTCAATCCAAACACCCCTCTATATATCTTTAAAATGATTAAGAACTCTTAAAGAACTTTCATCTATATTGGTTGTATAATAGACAGATACAGATATACATAAACATAGGTATTCATCATACCAGAAATCTTAGGATGAGAATACTTTAACCATTAACTCATATAATAGTAAATTCATTAGTTATAAATAGCATACTCTGATGAAAAATAACTGTCTTCAGACAAAAAATAACTTTATCAGAGTGGCAACTTTTCACATTTTTGCAAAACTCTTGAAAATCTGGCCTGTCAGGGCACCAGGGTGGCCCAGTTGTTAGGAGTCTGCTTTCAGCTCAGGTCATGATCCTGGTGTCCTGAGATCGAGCCCCCCATCGGGCTCCCTGCTCAGTGGGAAGCCTGCTTCTCCCTTTCCCATTCCCCCTGCTTGTGCTCCCTCTCTATCAAATAAATAAAAAATCTTAAAAAAAAAAAAAAGTCTGGGGGCGCCTGGGTGGCTCAGTTGGTTAAGCGACTGCCTTCGGCTCAGGTCATGATCCCGGACACCCGGGATTAAGTCCCACATCGGGCTTCCTGCTCAGCGGGAAGCCTGCTTCTCCCTCTCTCACTCCCCCTGCTTGGGTTCCCTCTCTGGCTGTGTTTCTCTCTGTCAAATAAATAAAATCTTTAAAAAAAAAAAAAAAATCTGGCCTACCAAAGAGGATAGCTGTATTGTCCTGTCTGTCTCCACAATCAGTGTGTTGCAGGCACTGTTTTAGCATAGCTTTACAAAAAAATCTGGCCTACCACAGATACACAGTTGGAAAAGGTGTATTTTTAACAGTCTTACATATTCAAAAACTGTGGCAAGTGTTTATTTTTTTTGAAGATTATTTACAATGTGGTGTCTGAAATCTTTTTTCCTTTTTTTTTTTAAGTAGGCTCCAAGCATTTCAAGCTAGTTGCTTAAACTCACAACACTGAGATCAAAACCAGAACTGAGGCCAAGAGTTGGACGCTTTAACTGACTGAACCATCCAGGTGTCCCTGGTCTCTGAAATCTTACTGATAAACTTCTCAAACTCTACAACGTTAACTTTAATTGGACTTCCTGTACTTTTAAGGAATCTCCTACTCACTCGGAAAACACTGGTTGGCCAATATATACATATATTAACACATTTCATTATATATATCAGAAAATGATATTCAGTAAGATGAACATAGGCCATCAAAAATGATATTCACTAGTATCAACATAGGCCATCAAAAATTATATACCAAAGACACAGAGGTAGTAAAAAAGAAGAGCCACATGTACCCCAATGTTCATAGCAGCAATGGTCACAATCACCAAACTGTGGAAAGAGCCAAGGTGCCCTTCAAAAAACAAATGGATAAAGAAGATAGGGTCTATATATACAATGGTGTATTACTGCTCCATCAGAAAGGATGAATAAAACCCAACTTCTGGATGGGATTGAAAACAGATTATGCTGAGCGAAATAAGCCTAGCACAGAAAGTCAAGTAGCATATGGTTTCACTTACTTGTGGAACATAAGGAGTAACATGGAGGACAGTGGCAGAAGGCAAGGAAATGTGAACTGGGGTAAATCAAAGAGGGAGATGAAGCATGAGAGACTTTAGACTTTGAGAACAAAGTGAGGGTTTTGGAAGGGGGATGAGGGGAGAGGTGAGCCTCGTGGTGGGTACTGAGATCATAAGTTGCATGGAGCACTCGGTGTGGGGTATAAACAATGACTCTTGGAACACTGAAAAAATAAGATAAATTATTTAAAAAATTATATACTGAGAAGCTGTCAAGCTCACCAGATGATACAAGTTTTCCAAAATTCTAATTTTTGCTTAAAAGCTCCTTTAACATGGCAAGAAATACTATCAATTAGATGAATACTGTAGGCTTTTTCTATTCATTTTTTTAATACCTACCAATCAAGTATGAAAAAACTTTTTGCAGATCATTCTTGAAATAAAAATGGTGTTCCAAAAAATAAGCAGCTAGTGCAGCTTGTAACTGTAACTGCCCAAATGTGTTTCCTTAAAACAGCCATGGTACTTGAGTATGCTACGAAAGTGCTTCATGCCTATTTCGCATTTCATCACAGAATATATTAAAGATGAGTACTGACAGGTTCAAAACTTAATAAAATGAACAAGTTTTACTGCCTCATCAGGGACATTTTTAAGTGAAACTGGTATATTTTTCATTGCCAGGGCAGAGTACAGAACATCATACTTTTGCACAATTAGTATAAATGTCAATGCAGTGAAAAAAGCAAATGATATTGTTCTATCATGAAGACAGTGGACCCATGGATTCCCTGAAAGTATCTCAGAGACTCTGAGTAGGTCTATGTACCACACTTTGAGAATCACTGAACCAGAGAGAGGAGACTAACAGAGGTAATGGTACAAGATTAGGTGGCAAGAAAAGAGAGCCTGAACACATAAGATTTTATAGGATGAAACAGACTTTGGACAGCAAAGTAATGTAAAGACATGCAAAGTATTATAAGGACAGAGGTAAAGTGAACGACGACACTCATTGCAATGTGGAGACTATACTCAAGTGAGGCAAGAGTAATGCAGAAAGACCAGTTAGAATGCTATCATTATACTCCAGATTCAAGATGACGGGCTTTCCTGTAATCATGTGATCATGGGAGGTAAGACAATAGATTTGAAATCTATGGTAGCATAAAAAGAGATAGGATCTGTTGACAGCCTCAATGTGGAGGCTGAGAAAGAAGGATCAAGAATGACACTCAGATTTCTGATTTGTGCCAGTGATGCCGTTAACTGAGAAAAGGGACACCGTTACAAGGATTAATGGTGAAAAATAAAATGACATTCGGATGGAGACTTATGTCATGATGTTAAGTCTCTTCTTTAATGAGTGTGCTGCTCTTGTGTATTTAACTCTGTGGCCTAACTTGAGACTTATGGTTTTTTCCTTATACTCTCTCCATAATGAATCTCATTCTATCCTAAAGTATGCAGAAGGAAGGTGTCTCTATATCTAGTTCTAACCTCTCCTCTGCGTTCCGCTCATAAATTCATGGTCACTTGGACAGAGAGATCAGTATAAAGCAGGCAGAGCCTAAGTCATAAAACAGAGGAGGTAACACATACCCACAACAACATAAGCCATTAAAATGTATAAAAGTATAGTATGATTTCTTTCAATAAAAAATATTCATAAACATGTAGCAAACAAGTCTAAACAGCTAAACATCCAGTTAGCAAAGGTAATCTAAGAGGGTGGAAAGGTTGTAATTCAGGCACTTTCCATTTTATTTATATTTATTTATTTATATTTCTGTATTTGATTTTTCTCTTTTGTTTTCACAATTCATAATTTACTTTCAGGTAAAAGAAACTGGGTGGCCTAGTCATTAAGCATCTGCTTTCAGCTCAGGTCATGATCCAAGGGTCCTGGGATTGAGCCTCACCATCGGGCTCCTTGCTCTGCTGAAAGCCTGCTTCTCCCTCTCCCTCTCCTACTTCCCCTGCTCCTGGTTCCCTCTCTGGCTGTCTCTCTCTCTGCCAAATAAATAAAATCTTTAAAAGAAAAGAAGAAGAAAGGAAAGAAGGGAAAGGAGGGAAAGGAGGGAAAGGAGGGAAAGGAAGAAAGAAAGAAAGAAAGAAAGAAAGAAAGAAAGAAAGAAAGAAAGAAAGAAAGAAAAAAGAAAGAAAGAAAGAGAAAAACTGAAATTAACTCTCCAAATTTACTTCTACTCCATGTGACAATTATCTTATTATGTTTACCCAAAATTCTAACACTGTGGCTTATAGCAATATTTACAGTAAGTTCAATAGGATGAAAGAAAATAATGGTCATTGCTTTCATTAACAAAACTAGATAAACATCAAATTATAGCACCTGAAAAGGTTATACATTCAATCCTAACAGCATATTCTTTCAGAAATGTATACCAGAATACATGTAACACTGTAGGAAGTTTAAATGAGTACGCTAGTAGATACAGAAAAATTTTTCCTTCTCCATCTTTACTTATTATAATAAATATACATTTATTTTATTTTCTGAAATATGAAATAAAACATTCTTTGATTTTGTGGACATCAAAGACATACCAAATAAAACAGGAAAATCTACAATAAATAATCAAATTTTAAAGTCTCTTAAGAGCATTCAAGTTATACTGGCATGCAATGAAACACACACAAAAAAACAAAACACAAATTCACAACCCTTTCAAAAACAACTTCGATTTTTTTTTCAGAGACAATTAATAAAATAAAGGCAAACAGTTTCAGGATTCACAGACGTTAAGGTTAAGTTCTGAACACTTAGTTTTGAAGACAGAATATAGTAACTACAATCTCTTAAGTCAATGGTAGCTGAAACCAAATATATAAAATTAGAAATTCTTAAGAAAAGATGTTACTACCTGAAAGGACATCTGACAAATCAATTTCATCTGACTGGACACCAATGCTGCTGTTGTATACATTCTTACAAGAAGAACCACTCATCTCCAAATCAAAAAGGACTGGATCAAATGGTGAGCTATATAATCCGTATCTGAAAAATAAAATAATGTCCTAACAATTTTCCTGTCAGCCATCTAATTAACAAATTACCTATTTACTTAGTTCTGAAAGCAGTTTGACATAGGGAAAGGAAACACTAACTGATTTAACCCACTAAATTCAGTGAATCTCAGTTGTGCTCCCCTAGAAACCTAAACTCTAAAAGACATGGCCGAGAGACTCAACAAATGACTCTAATAAACTGGCAGGTAATGAACCAAGACTGTATCTTCATCTGGAGACTGAAGCAAGGAAAAAATAACCAAACACAGTTCCCTCAACTCTACCATTCATTAAACGGACTCAGTAGAAAATACAAGGCTTTGAGTAAAATTTTATCAAGATCAAGATTTCTCACCTAAAAACATTACAAAATCAATGTGTTACGTGAAAGAATACTTCCAACACTGAAGATCAGGCAAGAACTCAAATCTAACCTTCAGCTATTTATTTCATTATGTTGAAGTTTTAGAAAAAGCAACCAGCAGACGAAGAATACTGGTTAAGGCCAGTAAGTGATTTATGTAACTCCAACCACAAAATTCAAAAACAGAGCAACAAATTATCTTAACAGCTTCTTCAATTAGCAAGAAATACCACTTTTAGGTATTTTAATATAATTAGTCCTCTGAATAACCACTTTCAGGACCTTCAAAATTGTTGAAAGGAATTATTTCAGAGAAAACAGAGGAAAAGAAAACATCAGGCTAATATTTAGAAAAAGAAAATGCATAAATATATTTTTGCAAGCAAAGAGAGAGAGAGAGAGAGAGAGAGAGAGAGAGAGAGAGAGAGAGAGAGTTAGTTCTGCGCACAGCTATCATCCCCTGCAAGGCCCACTGCTGTTAATTCTGTGCATGACAATACCTTGTCTGAAGTAAAGCTTCCATTGGCGTTAGCCTGTCCTGTAACTGTTTGGACACAGCAGTAAGCAAAGACGCACAAGCTGTACTACACCCAGCCAAATCTTCATCTTTAACATAATTTAGTAAGACAAAATACCAATAGACAGAACCTGAAAACAATAAAAACAAATCAATGTTTCTTTTCCTCATTGTTCTTTAAGAGAATTTCAGAGTACATATTTACCAGTAAGTCCCCTTACAAAACAACTTATAAAGAATGGACCAATTCCTTGGAGGACACTAAGAGGATAGCGACAGAGAACCTGAAATACTTATTTTTAAGGAGTACATAAGTCAACCTAGTCATTTAGGTTTTCAATAACTTGAGATGACTCTGAGGAACATTGTAGAGTAGACAGAAAAGTACAGAGATGTCAGGTCTTCCAAGCCATCCTTCCTGAAATACTGTTTGATTTATACTGAAAATTTTCAAAAACAATGGATGGCTATGATGTACTAATAACACACACTGGCAAGTGAATATAGTTATCCTATACTGCCAGTCAGATACAAACCAATGTGGTTAAAACACGATCATCATGATGTACTTTAAGACTTTTGTAAAATAAAATATATTTTATAAAATATCTAAGTACACCCCAGAATTTAAGCATCTTACCTCTACAAATATTCTCAAGGAACTATTTTAAACTCCAAGACTATTAGAGTAAGCAGTGGAGTCCAAAACATTCTACTCTATGTAACACAGTTAATAGTTCTACTCAAATTTATGTCCCAAGGTAAACATAAACAGATTCTTCATCCAAATTAAGATACTGATGAAATAACTATCTATCGACTAACTTTGAGCAGGCTCTTTATCTACAATACCACAAAGATCAAATCCTTGTGAAATATATAATCCTTGTTGAATAAAGTTCATTATTTATTAAACAGCAGTCTATAAGATATTTCTACAAAAAGATAACATTAGGTTTAGATGGACAAATTAGTAGCTCTTTACAGTAACAAATAAACATCATTAAGAATATTTTAAAGTATTTTTTAAATAGTCATTACTTTATATATGTGCTATTTTAGGGGACTGCTTTGTAAAGTGCTACTTGATTAACTACATCCATTTTTTTTTTTCTTTTTTAAATACCACATTCACTCTTGAATGCCATTTCTATAGACTTCAGGTGCTAAAAAAAACCTACTGGACCCTTTTAGAGAGTTCTAGTTTGTCAAAGTGCCTACCAATCACACATGATACATGCATGGAGCATTCTACTTAGGTCATCTCTCTGACACTTGCTGGCATTTTAGCAAATTTGTGGTACCTGATCTATAGTCAGAACACCCAAACAACTCAATGATTTTAATGAAATACAGAAACTGTATGAGTAGAATGACTTGCTATTTACTTAATTCACCCACTTTTTCCAAGTAGTACTATTGAATAGAGTATCTGCTCACCTGATAAATCACAATTTATTAAAGGGGAATAACCAAGGGGGAAAAAATACTTACTAAATAATCCTAAATATATTGTGAAATATTTCCTATGACTACTGCTATTTGTGACTAAACTTATTTCACATACCACCAGTTGCCGCTGCGGGTAAAAATGACATATTATCAAGTAAGGCTTTCAACAGAACAGATCCAAATCCTGGTTGACATGGGTCACATTTGCCATTACTGAAAAAAATTTGAAAGAAAATATGTAAATATAAAACTCAATATCTAAATTCAATCCTAAACATGGTATAGTAGTTCCTAAGAAAACTCTATAAAATGCATTCAGAGATTACAAGAAAAGTCCGCCCTAAAGCCCTATATACACACAGAAAGGTAACAGGGACTGATTATATTAACGGTCTTTGTAACAGTTTTCTTTACCAAAAAGGGCTAACAAGCACATACAATCAATACTGATTATCAGCTTCTAAGTATTTAGTAGATGGTTTAAGTTACAAGGTCTATAAAAGTCGGCACAATGTTACAAACAAGCCTGGTAAGACTGTCATATAACAGGGAATAAGGCCTCAAGGAAGAGAACCCAAAGACAAGCAGGGACAATAAAAATAAAACTGTGGGAAGGTTTCCCTCTACCAAACTCCCCAAACTGCTACTAATAGGCAAAGAAGCCTGTTTAGACTACTTTCATTAAGGGGTACCTGGGTGACTGTCAGCTAAGCATTCAACTCTTGATTTCAGCTCAGTTCATGATCTCAGAGTGGTAAGATTAAGCCCTGCATCAGGCTCTGCACTAAGCAGGGAGTCTGCTTGAGATTTCTCTCTCTCCCTCTGCCCCTTTCCTCACTCATGCATGTTTCTCACTAAATACATTAACAAAATCTTAATAAAAAAAAAAAAAACCTTATGCAGTATGACACTTTCTCCTAAAAACATGAAATTCTTTCTTAGAATCTCAATAATCCTCATCAACTTTTGAAAGTCTTCTTGTTATGCATTCATTCAGTAAGTACCACATTACACTACAGACCCAGGCATCACCTGCCAAACTGCCAAGTGCAGCTATAAACTGGACTTTCAACAAAGAAAACACCAACCTAATGCACAAGGCTAGAAATCGGGCACACTTATGGGCTATGCTTCGTCCTGCCTCAAAGAAGCAGACACGTACAATGTCTGAAAGACATTTTCGTGTTTTTGAAAGCAGGCTCTCGTTTCCCTCTTTGGAGCTGCAAAACAGTAACAAACATTTAAAGTCTTCGTCAACTTCTATTCATAACATCCAAAGGGCAAACATCTGTGGTTAAGTAAAATCTTAACTATTAACCTTCCAGGTCCATTTGAATGTACTCCGGCTAACCAACAAAGGGTATCCAACACAAGGCTCTGGGCATGTTCTGTGATTTGGCCATCATCTGCTTTTCTACAAAGAGTGTTAAGAAGCTTCTCATGAAATTCTGAAAACTGTAACATAGCACATCGTTGCACTCTAAAAAAAAGAAAATATAAATACATCAAAACCAAAACAAAACAGTTAAACTAAAGCTATGGTTGGTCATATGTTTCACTGTGAATCAGGACTATGATAAACAATTATAAATATTTTTTTGAAAATAAATATTACAATGGAATGCTCATCTCTTAATGTTATGGTATTAGAGGATTTAGAACAGCATATAAGCAATAGGTGGTTTAGAGAGTTTTAAAAGAAATTAAGTTTGCAGTGCCTAGGTGGCACAGTTGGTTAAGCATCTGCTTTCAGCTCAGGTCATGATCCCAGGATCCTGGAATTGAGTCCCACATCGGGTTCCCTACTTGGCAGGGAGTCTGATTCTCCTTCTGCCTCTCCCCACAACCCACCACAATGTGCATTGTCTCATAAATAAAATCTTTAAAAAAAAAAAAAAAAGAGGGCGCCTGGGTGGCTCAGTGGGCTAAAGCCTCTGCCTTTGGCTCAGGTCATGGTCTCGGGATGCTAGATCGAGGCCCGCATCGGGCTCTCTGCTGGATAGGGAACCTGCTTCCTCCTCTCTCTCTGCCTACCTCTCTGCCTGCCTGTGACCTCTCTCTGTCTCTGTCAAATAAATAAATAAAATCTTTAAGAAAAAAAAAAAATTAAGTTTAATAACATTATATTCTGACAGAGTGAATAAAACCTCAGATTATATCTTTTCCTCATTCTACAAATACCATTATTCATACAAATACAATTTGTACAAATACAATATTCCTGGTATACTCCAAATCCATGTATATATACCAGGGATAAACCAATGAAGTAGAAAGGTAATTCATACCCTCACTGAGATTACAAGTACTTTAAGTAAAATGGAAAGCAAAGAAAAGTTTTCCTGGGTGGCTCAGTAGTTTAGTGTTTGCCTTCGGCTCATGTCATGATCCCAGGGTCCTGGGATCAAGCCCTTCATGGGTCACCAGTCCCGCATCGGGCTCCCTGCTCAGCAGGAAGCCTGCTTCTCCCTCTTCCACCCCACCTGCTGTGTTCCCTCTCTCACTCTGTCTCCCTCTGTCAAATAAATAAATAAAATCTTAAAAAATTAAATTTAAAAATTTTAAAGTAGAGGTCAGACTTAAAAACATTTTATGTGTGTTTTATTTACTAGAATTCTTCTTTTGTACATTTAATACAAAAAGAATAGTAGGAGAAGGAAATGAGATTACCTTTCCTTAGAAATTGAAGTCTTCTTAAATCTTCGAATGGTGACTGAGACCTCTTGCAGTAAGTCACAGCCCCGGAGGTTCTCAGATTTGCGGGCACCACTTGCATTTTCATTCTTAACATTAGATGATTTTTCCTAAACATAAAAAACAAGTAACTCAATGAACAAACAAATGAAACTAAAAAATTTTTTTACTGTTTAAAATTTTAAAAAAAGAAAATAACTGAATTATTACTATCAAAACATACATATCAAATTAAAATGACAATTTTTACCCTCATATTCAGTAAAAGACTAATTCCTCCCAGAATTATAATGGGGAAAAAAAAAAGTCACTGGTTTAAAAATAATAACCCAATTATTAAAGATTAGAAAGCCAAAGTCCTGAGACCAAGTCCCAGCCACAGCACTTATAAGCCATATGAAATATGACCATTCCCCAATCTCTAAGGTTCACTCACTCTCAGTATGAAAAATGGAGATAATAGTAGCACCTGCTCTGCCTACCTCAGAGTTATTTTGAGGATTAAATCAGATAAAGTACACAGAAGTCCTTGAAAAATTGGAAGACCTATACAAATATAAGATGATTGGTGTTACTGATACTGCTATTGTTGCTTATGAATAATGATGATAGAGAAACAAAAATCTCCAGGGTTCAGGAAAATCCAAGATCAGACAATTATGAAGAGACTGCATGGTACACAGCTACTTGTAGAAAATCAACCTTGAAATGAGAATTTATCTCTAACATTACCCCCCAGGTTCTCTTCCTGCATCCTCCCAAGGTTTACCAAAAAAAAGTGGTGAGTTACTAGTAAAAAACACAAACTCTAAAACCTAAATAATTATGGCCTAAGATAATTATAAAGGTTAAGTATCTGCTAACAATTACTCTCTCCTGAGTATACTTTATAAACATTTTCTTAAAGTTAATTCAAAATACATTCTTAATTATATTTTTAAAGTCACTGAAAAGAAAAATTATAAACAAACCAAGTGTCCATTAAAAAAAAAAATCAATGAAGGGTCATTTTACTTCCAATTGTGCATCAAATCTTGTCCATAATGTTTATAACAGCATTGTTCTGGTTCAAAATAACACTGCTTCATACCTTGCCTGCTGCGACTTTTGCCAAGAGTGAAGCAAGTGAATAACCCTTGTTACTCTGGTGTCTAAGGGATGGAAGTCTTACTACAGGGCGTACACCACCATTACAGATCTCATCCGTTCCTCTTTCATTCACTGCCTTCACATGGATTAAAAAGGAACGGTATTTTCCTCCTGCCATACCTGCAGCAAAGAATGGGAAAAAGAACTTAATCACCAAAAGACCAAACTGTTTTTCATCTTCATAGAGCAAGTGAATTCCACAAGAAACATATACTTGATTGGAATTTTCAAATTACTTTTGAAAATTAATTTGAAACACTGACTATAATCATCGATAACCATCATGTGCTGGTAGCAAAAGAACAAAAAGCAGAGGATTATACAAACACCGTTAAGACAGAAAATTCTGACTAATTGTCACAAACATTCTGCATATTTTCCCCCAGTGAAATTATTCATTTTAGTAACATACATTTTGTGAACTACAGAAAAACATACAAAAAAACAATTATTTTTAAGGCACAGATAATGATGGTATCATTATGCGAATCCATCTAGTCTTTTTATGCATGCATGCATGCACACACATATTCACATACACACATGTACATGAGCACTACAGTATTAACATGAAAAGTACAGGCTTTGGAGTCACTACCTGGATTTGAATAATGGATCTGCCGTTTATTAGGCATGTGACAAATTAATCTCCTGTGGTTTGGTTCTTGCAAATGTAAAATGGGAGTAATAACAATACCTACCTCAAGGACCACTAAAACACAACTGTGCATGGCACAAAGACAGCACTCGATAAATACTGGTTATTACCACCAGTACATTTTATTTTCTTTTAAATAAAATAAGATCATACCACACAATCTGTAAGTAAAATATACTGCAAAAACGCCCTCAAATTAATACAGTCACCAGTACACCATCAGCCTATTGGTACCCTGCAAGTATTCTAGCTTTCTCTAATTACAAACACTACCTTTGTTGTTCCCCAGTGATTGGCCTACTGTGCTCGCATTCACTGTTATACTCTTCTTATTGCTGTACTATTATTCTATGTTCTAGTATCTAATAAGACGCTCTCTATTTTCTTTTTCCAAACTTCTTTGATCCATATCATCCTCTTCATCTAAAAATTTTGCAATCATATTCTCCAGCTCCAAAGATTTTTGAAGAATTTGGTAAGAATAAAAAATCATTCTTGGTAAATTCTAGAAAAATTAATACTTTTAAACTGAGTCTTTTGAAATAAATGCATGTCATTTAACTGCACCCTCCATTTTGTCAAAGCCAACACCTTTATTTTCATATATAAATTTAAGTTTCACATTCTCATTCAACAAAAGTAACTTAAACGTTCAACAATATGAGAAATTGTATTTGTCCTGCTGACTGCTATACCCCGGTATGTAGCACAACACACTCCAGAATCTTATACACTTAATAAATGAATGAGGTGTAATCAACAGAACACATTAAAACTTGTACCTATGTCTGCAAATAAAGGCAAGTACATAAATGAGGACAACTAATATGAAGGGAATATATACAAATTAAAACAGTTGTTATCTGGGTGGTAAGGTATTTTCCTGGTTTGAGGAAGAACTGCACAACCCACCCCACCTCCAAAATAACTTCAATAATGGAGCTAGGTGTTTTGTTTGTTGGCTTTTTAAATTTACCCTGGGATACAAAAGCTGATATATAAAAGTCCTACTATTACAATATCAATCCTCTACATAATAGCCTATTATTTTGAAATATACATTAATTATAATGTGTTTACGTGAGACACTCTCTAATAATTATATCTGATACTATCAAAACTCTTCCATTAAAACACTCTTAAGAGAAAATATTCTAACAATATACAACTAAAGACACAGGTCTCTAAGTTGATGAGAAAGGGAACCATGCCAGAACATGTTACCTAGTTACTCAAAAAAGCTCTGTGATTTCACACTAAGTTATCATATATTCATTTTTTTAATGCCTTCTCAAAAAAGCACTGCAACCTCCAAAACACAAAAAGTAGTATCAGAAGTATCACATAAAAATATAGTCACTTCTGAGAGGAAATTAACTCAGCTACCAGGAAACTGATGGAATTATCAGTGTAAATCCCAAACAAAACAAAATCTTACTTTTCTGAGATCAATTGAAAAAAAAAAATCTATTTTTCTAATTGTGGCATTATTTATTCTGCTTTTGTAAAATATGTTACTTTACCTTTAACAAGTTTGGGGCTTGTTAATGTCAACATCCCAGCATGCCCTGATAGATCCAGGCCACTAGCAAGCCATACTGGTCCACACAGAATGTCTTCTTTATGATCTTCTAAAAATGGACATAGTCTAAGACCTACAAAGAAAAAAATACATATTTTCTTTTAAATTAGTTTGTCGTTTAAAAATATGAAATAAGCAAATATCTTTCCCATATATAATATGACCACACAAAATACCATACTTAGAATGTGTTCAAATAAGAATTCACTATCATGCTAAGGAACTATAATCAAAGATCAGATATATTTTCAAACATCTGATATATGTTGCTTTCCATTCCCATATTATTTACATTCACCTTGATCATCAAAAAATTTTATAAAACCATGACATGATTTTATCCCAAGATATTAAAAAAACAAGAATGCAAGAATTAGCGCAGCTGTGTTCACAAAGATGAGCTGAAAGTTAAAGCATATTGCCAAAGCAAAATTACAGGTTATTTTTTAAATGTGTTTTTAAAACCAAGTTTTTGCAAGCCATAAGGAAATCTCTGCCCAACATGATGCATTTGGATCACTACTCCTTTTACTGTCATGGACAACAGCTCTATAATTTAACTCACACTGTGATTCCTCTACATCCATGTGCTGCATTTCTTCATTCAAATCAACCAGGGACGGTTTCCCATTTTGTTCCACTTCAATGTTAAGAGCTGGAGACAAAGGAAAGGTGATCTGCCTATCTACTGCTGTTTCTAGAGGATAAAAATATTAGTAAACTTAATTTTGCTTAATATCAATAATTTATGTGCCTGAAATTCTAAAATTTTCTGTTAAATTGGGAACTACGGTGATTTTTAGCACAGATGCTACAAAATGGTTGTCAGAAGAAGAAAAATAATTAGATTCCATTAATCATTTCATACACTCTTCTCTCTTTTAATGGTACCAAAATATTCACCTGAGAAATAATTTGCTGGCAACTAAAGCAAAAGTTCTTATCCTAGGCTGCAGAGTGCAAGCACCTGCAAAGTTTAAAAAATACCAATGCCTAAGCCCTAGACCCAATTAAAGCAGAATCTGCCATGATTCAAAAGAATGCACCATACACACACATAGATCTATATTTTGAAAACAAGAAATTTTTCGGGTTTCACTGTTTCTACTCCCTGGTGTAAAGCAGCCATTTTACACTGAAATTATCCCCAGCCTTTTAAATTAAGCTCTTAAGGAGAAAAACACTGATAAGTCCTGCCTAGTTCCCAACATACTAAATGTATACAATCTATTTAAATAACTCAGTATATCAAATTCTGAAGTTGTAAGAAAAGTAAATAAAGTTGGGTGTATTTCTGGGTGTGTTTCTGGATTACATGAAAGGTTGGGTTTTACCAATGATTCTAAAAGAATACGTGACTTCCATTAACAAAGTTCTTTTCTCAATCAAGCCTCCACTTAGGAAGAAAAGCGTGTACGTCTAGAAATGATGAAAGTGAAACTAATTCAAAAAGGAACCAAATGAATTTCCCAAACAGCAAAATTAAATTATTCCAGTTTATGTAATTCTATACAATACTGAGCTACTGAAACTTCTAAAATATTCTAGAATTAACTCTTCTAAGTAAAACCACCAGAAGTAGAGCAGAAAAGAAGTACGTGGGTGGAGGAGAGAGTGGAGAGGAGGGGGGAGACAAAGGAGGGATGTGAAAACTAGACAGTCAAGTTGAAAATTCGTTTTTTTAAGAAATCAACTGCAAAATCTTCAAATATAAATTTTGATTCATTCTTACCATTGACTTTCCCTAAGCCGGGAGCTTTATTTTTCAGCAATGTCACTTGTATCTGTGGAATATTGGTGATGTTTGAGTTCAGAACAAATTTGAAGTCCACGTGTCCAACCATACAAGCTTTAGGTAGAACCAATTCAAATACATGTTCATCCCAGCTGTTGCTGTCAAATAAGGGGGAAAATGCTAAATACAGCAAAAGTCTTTCTTTGGCCAAAACCCCATTACCATTAATAACACTTCTCATACTCTGATTTGTAGCCTCCAACAAAACTCAATGTTTCTCAATGGGATCAGCTCCCAAAAGAGAGGTTATACTTGGGGCAATCGATCTTACCTTAGAAATCAAAACCTATCTTGGGAACTGAACATTACAATAAATCCTGTTCCTTAAAACTGTGGACTATTAGCATGATTATCTGCAGATTCCTGAGCCCCACCCCAAGTCTATGAGTGGGGTCCCAGGAATCTGCATTTTAAAGTAAGAACTTATTCTCTTTCTTAAACATGTCTATTCTGATTTTAGATTCTATATAAAGGTTGAAAAATAAAAATCTCCAAACCATACTCCACTAATTTTGATTCATTCAAATGTCTACCAGACATCTCCAATTTATCATAAGTAAAGCCAAACTTCTTAATTGCCCATTCCCATCTCAGCTCATCCAAAACCTTAGTCATTCCTGACTTTTCTCTCTCATACCAGATATTCAATACATCAGCATACACTATTCTTGCTACTCCAAATTACATCCAGAATCTGACTACTCTTTTCACTACCTCCAACGACTATCATCATGGTCCAAACTACCACGAACAAACTGTAATAGCATCCAAACTAGAACCCTCACTTCTATCACTGCCCTCCAACACACACAACCACGCAACATCTGTTGTCATCACAGTATCTTATTGTATCCTTCTAATATATAAATTATTCTTGAACCTAAAACCCTCTAATATTTTCCTACTCTTATACCACCTAAAAATCTCACTATGATCTCTAAAGATACTTCTCTTCTAGTGACTAGCTACCTCTTTTGACCTGGCCTCCTCCCACTCTCCCCTGGATTTACTGCTATCCAGCAATACTGGTTTTCTTGCTCTTGCCGGAATTCATAAAACATATTCCTCAGGGTCTTTATTACCTCAGAGTTAGTGTTTTCATGGAGGTCTTTACAGCCCCTTATATAAAAAGTACCATACTGGGGCACTTGGATGGCTCAGTTGGTTAAGCGTCTGCTTTTGGCTCAGGTCATGGTCCCCAGGTCCTGGAATTGGGTCCCATGCCAGGCTCCTTGCTCAGCAGGGAGTCTCCTTCTCCCTCTGCCCCACCCGTGCTCATACTCACTCTCTCTCTCTCAAATAATAAATAAAATCTTAGGAAAAAAAATAAGTATCATACACATTTTCTCTTTCTCACTCTTGCACACAGAAACATAATCAGCAACTACTCTGACACCATATTATTTTATTATATTTCATAACTTTTATGACTATGTAACCTACAGATATTGGCTTACTGTCTTTCTATCCCCAAGAGAATGTAAATTCCAGTGACGGCTGTATCACTACTGCCTATAAGAGTGCCTGCACAAAACAACCGTTTAAATATCTGTTAAGGGGACGCCTGGGTGGCTCAGTTGGTTAAGCAACTGCCTTCGGCTCAGGACATGATCCCGGAGATCCGGGATCGAGTCCCACATCGGGCTCCCTGCTCTGCGGGAAGCTTGCTTCTCCCTCTCTCACTCCCCCTGCTTGTGTTCCCTCTCTGGCTGTGTTTCTCTCTGTCAAATAAATAAAATCTTTAAAAAATAATAAAAATAAAATAAAATATTTTTTTTAAAAATAAATAAATAAATATCTGTTAGGGATGCTGGGTGACTCAGCTGTTAGGTGTCTGCCTTTGATTCAGGTCATGATCCAGAGTCCCGGGATGGAGCCCTGCATCTGGCTCCCTGCTCAGCGGGAAGCCTGCTTCACCCTCTCTCACTCCCTCTGCTTGTGTTCCCTCTCTAGCTGTGTTTCTCTCTGTCAAATAAATAAATAACAACTTTATAAATAAATAAATAAATAGATAGATTGATAGCTATATCTGTTAAGGGATGCCTCAGTGGCTCAGTCAGCTAAGTGTCTGCCGGCAGCTCAGGTCATGATCACAGGGTCCTGAGGGGCTCCCTGCACAGTTGGAACCTGTTTCTCTCTCTGTCCCTTCCCCTGCTTTTGCTTTCTCTCTATCAAATAAATAATGCCTTAAAAAATAAACAACTAGGAATGCCTGGGTGGCTCAGCAGTTAGGCCTGCTTTTGGCTCAGGTCATGATCCAAGGGCTCTGGGACTGAGCTCCCTACTCAGGAGGAAGCCTGCTTCTCCCTTTCCCTGCCACTCCCTCTGCTTGTGCTCTCACTCTCTCTCTCTGGGAAATAAATAAAATCTTAAAAAAAAAAAAACTATTAAATAAATATCTGTTAAATGGTGGGGATAGGGTAATTAGGGGATGAACATTAAGGAGAGCATGTGATGTGGTGAGCACTGGGTATTACAGAAGACAGATGAATCACTGAACTCTACCTCTGAATTTAGTGATACATTCCACATTAATTTAATTTGAATTTTAAAAATATAAATAGATAGATAAGTATCTGCCTAAATGAACTTGTGAACTGAATGCCTGAACTGACTTATCCTACAACTAAGAATGTAGAAATTTCCAAAATTAAGGTGACAAATGAAAGAACAAAGTTATTAATATACAAAAGTTAGGAGAAGCAATAATACACCTAAGAATTCTATATTGTTTCTAACAATACATAATATGGACTTAAAATCAAATACCTTAGAAGAATGTCTTACCTGTCAGTCTGTAGTTTCCAAGTTCTAGTATGCTGAGCAGCATCTCCATGGTGTTGCTGATGCAAATGTTGAGGATGTCTTCTTTGCTGCTGTTCTTGTTGAACTTCTACCCAGCATGGAGGAACAGTAGCTGAAAACCGTGGAGTTAAAGTCTCAAAGCGGGTTAGCTCCACTAGAGACGTCAAGATGTCAAGGGTGAATGGCTGGTCCACCAATAAATCAACTCCTTAACAACAGTAAATACAGAATTTGAAATAGGTCTAAAAACACAGTTCTAATTCATGTTGTTTGTCTAGTCGATTACAAAATTTGCCAAATATCCTGAGAGTTATTAACGTGAGCTCAGATACCATATGCAAATAAAATAATTAGCACTAACTATATAACGGCCAAAATTAAAATTCCATCTTAAATATTTTAAATTATAGATAGAGTACTCCTTATTGGAGAAACCCACATTCAGCTTGTTACAAGAGCCCTGACTGGGCTCTGACCAGCCCGAAGTTAATAAATGAAATGAAAGTGGTGCTTAGGGGCACCTGGGTGGCTCAGTTGGTTAAGCGACTGCCTTCAGCTCAGGTCATGATCTCGGAGACCCGGGATCGAGTCCCACATCGGGCTCCCTGCTCGGCAGGATGCCTGCTTCTCCCTCTCTCACCCCCTCTGCTTGTGTTCCCTCTCTGGCTGTGTTTCTCTCTGTCAAAAAAATAAATAAAAATCTTTAAAAAAAAAAAAAAGAAAGTGGTGCTTAACTGCAATCCAAATCTGTATCAAATCAGTAAGTAACTTTTAGACTTCATCATTTACAAAACAAAATACTAAGCATCAATAAGTATATAACATCTGCCCTTTTTTACTTTATATAAAAGAAATTTTTTAGAAGTCAAAGCTATACTGATGGCAGATACTTATAAACCAAAAGCTTCACCAGTACTTTTTTCCTACTTTTGTGATAGTCAAGAGTATTAAGAGTATCTTATATGCATACCAATATTATAAGAGTATAATAATCTGCTTCAGAAAGATTAGTTTGCTCTTATGAAAATGTGCTCAGATCTATGAAATTTCTAACACTAGAGAAAGGCTGTTGTGCTTGTTCCAATAACAAAAATCAGTTTTTTTAAAAGATTAAAGTATGAAATCTGACAGGTTTATAATATTTTCAAAGAAAATTTGTACCAAGTTATATAAAATTATTAAAAGGATGCTTCAAGCCACATTTCTCTTCTCAAAATTTACAGCTTTTTAAATCAGACTGAACTGTTAAATATTGTTTGTAAACAGTATTGTATGTCAATATCCCTTCTTTAAATTATTTACTTCCTTATAATCTAATTCATCTTTTCTCTACTCAGCAGTATATACTGACTGTATATTAAAATTCTTGGGGCGCCTGGGTGGTTCAGTTGGTTAGCATCTGCCTTTGGCTTGCGTCATGATCAAGGAGTCCTGGGAGCAAGCCCAACATCAGGCTCTCCGTTCATCGGAGAATCTGCTTCTCCCTCTCCCTGTGCTCCTCCTCTTGCTTGTGTTCTCTCTCTCTTTCTCTCTCTCTCTCTCAACTAAATTTTAAAAATTTTAAAAATCTTAATAAATTTCTTCTACATTATAACAATAACCTATAAGAAGCACCCAGTATAATAGCTTTTTAAGCCAAACTGTATAGTTAATTAAAGTCTTGACTTACTGTAGCATGAGACATGAGTCAATCTATCTCAACCAGGGGGACAATCCTGCCTTCCAAGGGCCACCTGGAAGGAGGTAATTGTCTGTGCTATTACACTCTAGTAGAGAGAAGCCAGAGATGCTGCTAATAAACCACAGGACAGTCTGTCCACAAAGAATTATCTAGCCCAAAATGGCAATAATGGGGCTGAGGCTGAAAAACCCTGGCATGTAAGATAGCATAGATTATACTCATAGTCACTAAAGTTAGCATGTATTATGTTAGTAATCATTAAAAAGGTTTGTCTCTGGGGTATAGAAAAATGATCAAATACCCAAATAGTAAGTGTCCATAAAAGTCAAATACCAACTTTATATATTATTTCTATTTGGAAAACATCTGAGTTTAAACACACTTTGCATTAAAGATTAATTAACCTTTTGACTACCAGATTTAGGGAACAAATGTATTTAGGACTAAGAGTAAAACAACAGCACTGTGGAAGCACAAAAGGACCAGATTTAGGGAACAAATGTATTTAGGACTAAGAGTAAAACAACAGCACTGTGGAAGCACAAAAGGACCGATTTCGCAGATACAGTCCTAATAGGTTACCAAACAAACAAAGCAAGAACAACCTCCAAAAGGGGGAAAGCAGAATTGAGAATTCTGCAATGTTATTTAAAATGTCCAGTATTAAATTAAAAATCAGAAGACATCTTAACTATAGTCATAAAGGGGAGGGAAAAAGAACATGAAATGGAATTATACTCTCAAGAAATAATGAAAAGTTTACTATAACAAACACTGAGAACACAACTAGAGTTATTTCATAAAGTCCAAGATTTAGGAGGAGTAATTGTGTTAACTATTACTTTTTCTGAAAAAATAGTTCTGGAGGGGGGCATAGAACACAAAGGAGAAGAGGCAAAAACAACATACAAAAACAAACCAATCTAATGATTCACAATAGGGTAACAATGATCTGAATATACTATCCCAGGGAGAGAATATTTTCCCAGCTTTCCAATTCCAGTGGTAATATTAGTAATATTAACCACTCCACTGACCTTATATTTAATCAATTACCCTATTTCATGTTTTTTCCCTAAAAACTAGACCAAAAGTTCTTTAATGGCCAAAATAATGTTTCACCTCTTAGGTAACTTCACCAATATTGGCCAACCCACCATAGGTGAAAAAACGTTTTTTATTTTAACTGTTCACAAAAATTTGCAACTACTGAAAAAAAAAAAAAGATAAATAGGGGCGCCTGGGTGGCTCAGATGGTTGGGCGACTGCCTTCGGCTCAGGTCATGATCCCGGAGACCCGGGATCGAGTCCCACATCAGGCTCCCTGCTCGGCGGGAAGCCTGCTTCTCCCTCTCTCACTCCCCCTGCTTGTGTTCCCTCTCTGGCTGTGTTTCTCTCTGTCAAATAAATAAAATCTTTAAAAAAAAAAAAAAAGATAAATCTTTTAAAAAAATCTTAAAAAAAAAGATAAATAACAAAAACAAGCCTAGTGAAAGAGTGTCAATAAAGAAATGAGCTCCCTCAACAAAGTTTCCAAGAGCTGACTGTAAAAACTGAAAGAGTATTTAAGATTAAGACTCAGAAATGCTGAATATCACCAAGAATTTTTATTTTTTCAGATTTCATTTAAAAACTTAGTATCATACCTGAAATGCCAGGACTTGAAGGATTTGATAAAGGTCTGGAACCTTCTGAAGATGGTTCTATTCCTTTAGAAAGAGATCCATCCACTAGTATATCAGCTTCATCAATATCATCACAAGTTCCTCCAATTTGGAGAAAATGAAGCTCACCACCTACAGTGTAGTAAAATTTTATCAACACAGGTACACGGAATATGGATAAACATACAAACGCATACTACTTAGTTAAGAAACTCGATTTATTTTAATATCACTCAAAGGCAGATAAACAAGGCTGCCAAAGTGACACAGCTTCCACAATTTAGAAATTAAATTGACAAGGTATTACAAAGTGAAAATTAAATTTTAAAAATGGCAAATACACAAACATATGTGAAAACAGTTATTTACCTAGTACTATGTGTAAGACACTATTTTAAATGCTTAAATTAGTTCATTTAGTCTTCACAAAAACCCCTGAGGTAAGGACTATTATTGTGGCGACTTTACAGATGAGGAAACTGATGCACTAGCTAAATATCTCAGCAGTAACAAAAGTGAATAAAAGACTTAATTTTTTGAAGCATTCACAATAAAATTACACTGAATTTCTATATTTTGTATTTCTCACAGAAAAAAACAAAAGCAAAGTTAGCAAATATTTAAGACAAAAATCAACAGATAAAAGAATATTCTAACAAAAGTATTTGGAGATTCACTTTCAACACGACAGAATAAGCAACATGAAAACTCTTCTTCCTGAAAAGCAACTATAAAGCCAGACGAAAACCGTCATTCAGCCAGGGTGGGGCAAGCAATAAAAACCAGCAGAAGGGATGCTACTTCCAGAGGGGGCCCAGTAGATTTGGAGAAGCCATCAGCTGAAAAGGCTTAATGGCAACAAAAATGAAGTGCATCCTGAAGACAGGACTTTGTCCTTAATACAAAGTTAAAAGAAGTGAAAGAAACATGAGGGGCCTAGTAAACTCTCCACATAATCCACAATGATCAGAGGTTGTACACATGTGTTACAAAACCAGATGAGGTTCAAACCATCTACACATTCCCAGTCAACTAAGCCCCATGCATAAGCCGAAGAGTTGTAAAAGAGCATGACAGAAAATAAAGTAAATAAAAGCCAGGACACACCTGAATACAGCCCTTCTGGTGAAATTACTTGGGCACAATAACTTAACAAAATCTTTGGCTGAATACTAAGCTAAGTGGACACAAAGGCAACAAATAAGAAACAAGGTTTAAAAATTAAAACCTCTCGGGGGAAAAATAACTGGAGACATCAGTGACTACAAACTGCAAACGAAACCGATTTCGCAGATACAGTCCTAATAGGTTACCAAACAAACAGAGCAAGAACAACCTCCAAAAGGGGGAAAGCAGAATTGAGAATTCTGCAATGTTATTTAAAATGTCCAGTATTAAATTAAAAATCAGAAGACATCTTAAGAAAGAATTACCCATGCTTGAGGAAAACAAAATCACTGAGAAATATCTCTGAGTTCCCAAGACTAGCTTTGGCAGAAAAGAACTTCAAAGAAGCCACTGTATTTTTATAGAATAAAAGGAAATCAGGTATGAAGAATTAAAAGAACAAATGGTGGAAATGACTCAACAAGTAAAGAATCTCAACCAAAAAAATAAATTATTTTAAAGAACAAAGGGAAATTCTGGAGTTGAAACAAACAGCTAAAATGAAAAGTTCATTAGAGAGGCTCAAAGCAGATTTGAAATGGCAGTAGAAGTAATCAGTAAAATAAAAATAGAGCATAAGAGAAGAAAAAGATCTTTTAAAATGAAAAGCATCTCAGAGACCCATGGGACAGATCAAGTATAAGAGCATACATGTAATGGGAATTCCAGGAAAAGAGAACAGAAGAGGCAAAGAAAATAAAACTGATGAAATAATGAACAAAAACTTTCCAAATTTGAAAAAAAACATTACACCACAAAGCCAATCAATTCAATGAACCTCAAGTAGGATATATACATTAAGAATCGCAGGTACATATATTACAGTCAAACTGCTTAAAGTCAGTAAGAAAACCTCAAATGCAACAAGTTAAAAATGACTCATGAGATCTAATAACCATGATACAAATTAAGAACAGACTTACCAGAAACAATGGAGGGCAAAGGCAACTGAATGAGATGTGCAGAAATAGCCAACCAATAATTCTATATACAGTATTATTCTTCAAAAATGAATGTGAAATAGAGATATTTCAGGATAAACAGAATTTTTTACAGGAAATCTGCCTTATAAAAGAACTAAAGAAAGTTCTTCAAGATCAAAGAAAGCAATATCAAATTCTATCTCTCACACACACACACACACACACACACACACACACACACACACAATACCAGAAATGAGTACGTAGGTGATGAAATGAGTAAAGTAGATGAACATTAATATATATTTTATTTCATTTCTTTGTAAACTTTTTTAAAAGACAAAGACTGTATGAAACAACTCTTTTTGGTTGGGCTTATAACTTAGCTAAATGCAACATACAAGACAATGGTAGCACAAAGAGGAAGGAGAAAAAAGATTAGAGCAAAGTATATTTTACAAGTAAATTAGTATTATTTTAAAGTAGTTTGTGACAAATTAAATCATTAAGAACAGAACTCCCATAAAAGTATTAAAATATATATATATATCGACAAAGGCACCAAGGCACCAATAATGTCACACCAAATGGCAGAGTAGTTAGTTCTGGGTAGGAAGCTCTAGAGGTCAGCTACTGAACTAGAAACTGACTGAAATCAACTATTTAAGAACTCTGAAACCTAACAAGAAACAATGACCAGAGAATGCTTGATAAAGGGAAAGGTTACTAATCTTTCATGAAAGTGGCCTGCAGGAACCAGTTGCCATCCCCCATTCCTCAGCCCTGAGCCAGCTGTGGGGAAAGTGGCCCATCATATTTCTGGAGTTGCTGGCTGGTGGCTGGGTGGCCAGAAGGGACCTTATTTCCTTGTCTCACACCTATGTATATATGGATGTGTATGTGTATTCTATTTCCAAACTTTAATCAAACATAACTGCACCAAATCTACCTTTAGTATATTATTAATACTATTCGAGATTAACTTACAACATTTATTAGTTGTAGATTTTTATCCAAATGTTCCAAGATCTCCATGAGAAAAAGAGTTTTATGCTTTTTGAATACATTCTTATGACACGTCATGGAAATGTCATGTCCTTTTGACTCAGAGTCTGTAGTCCTTTTTAAAAATTTTTACACTTTTTTTGGACTGTCATATATACATTTTAAAACATCAATTTTTCTTTCCTCTTTTGTTACTAATCTCATCATTTCAAATCTATCATGATCACTCAATCTTTGAAGAATTAGGGGATAATTTTCAAAGTGCTTAACTTCTTAGGCTTTTTCTTGTCCTCTGATCCATCTGGATAAATTCCCTATCACATGAGATCAATTCCTAGAACTTTTCATTGTCCAAACTCCAAGAATACATTAATCTATTTAATGACTACATCTCACAGAAACATAATCTCATCAAACAATTAAAAACATTAAACCCTGACTGTATTTCTGGAAAATACTTGTATCTTACAGATATGCACTGGGGCTAGGTCACTCAGGTTCCAAATCTAGCTCCATTCTGGATGGCCTATTGCATATTACACTGTTTTCATTTTTTTAAATCTTTCACATTAAAAGATTCTTTAAAACTCAATGCATGAGTATTCTTTTTTCTTTTTTAAGTAGGTTCTATTACTTTTTTTTTTTTTTAAGTGGGTTCCACACCCAGCATAGGCTTGAACTCCCGACCCTGAAATCAAGACCTGAGCTGAGATCAAGAGTCAGAGGCTTAACCAACTGAGCCACCAAGGTGCCCCTTCAGGTCTTATGTTTTTGCTACATTCTGGCAGTATAAAGCAGTTTAAGCACCCTGGCGACAGATACCCAGGTATGAATGCTGACTCTGTCATGTATTAGCTCTGTGACTTAGGCAAGTTACTTAACCTCTTCTTCCCTCAGTTTCCTTATCTGTAAAATGAACACAGTAATAGTATATACCTCATAAAGTTGGCATGATGACTAAATGAATTATGAGAAGTAAAGCTCTCACAACAGTGAAATGGCACATGCACGATCAAAAACTTCAAATATTCCTTCACACCACACAGTATTTTAATGGTTTTTCTAAACTTTATCAACTCTAAATCAAAGAATAGTTAGTCTGAAGTTATTCTGCATTGCTCATTTTTAAAATTATTTGGGTTTTGATGTTATTTGAAGATTTTTCTTTCTCTTATTTCACTAGATGTATTTCAAAGAAGGCAATCTGAACTACGACATCCACCACTTCTTGGTCAAACTCCTGCAATCGTTTAAAGTAATGAAAAACTCGGGTTAACTCCTCCCAAGAACAACAAATAAGATGCATGGCTCTCCTCACACCCAGTTCTTCTCCTAAGCAGTGGCTGTAGTTACCTGGGCTTCAAATATCTCCTGATCCTAAACTCCCAGTAAACTATCAATAAGACTATTCATTTCGCCTGATAGTGTCAGTAATCCTTCTCAACAACTGCTTTAATATTTCCAACTTAAAATATATAATAAGAAAAGTAAAGGAAAAAAATGCACACTATGTGTTACTCTGTATGGGGCCTCAGATGTTGCAACACTGATTCAACCATTAACCAAAGATCAGGAGCAAATCAGACAAAAAAATTTATTTGGCGAAACTAATAATAATTCGCTAAATATTTTTATTCAGGAGGAAATAAGGAAATAATGACCAGTATATAAACTCTGTGCCCAAAACGTTATATACATTATTTCATTTCATTCTAAGAAGCCTGGTAGCAGGCCTTCTTATCCTCGTCTATAAATAAACAAAGGTTTACTGAGTTTAAAGTAACTTGCCCAAGGCCACAAATTTGAGCAGATGCAGAGTCAGGACTCACAGAAACAACAGCAGGTTATTTTCTTGAGGTTAAAGCAGAGAAGATACTTTCTGAGAGACTTATTAACTTATTTACAATTAGAATCCTTACCTAGGGCAGTAGAAAAAAGTTTTAAAAAGTTAAACAGTAGAAAGGTTTACCACTTCATTATAAAAAAAAATAAATTTCTCTCCATCTATATGGATCTAAAATTCATACTATATGCATATAAATGAATGCCATATACACTGATTTTATAAGGTCTATAGGAGAACCAAACAAACCAACAGCTTACCTTTGGTGCATGCACACAGCCTGTCTGTGCCCGAGCAGTAAATGACAGAAACAAATGTGTCCTGTTCCTCAGTGCCCTCCTTTTTGGGAGGCTCCACTTTGGCCAAAATATCAAAGTTTGAAAGATCTAATATTTTTACATATCCTCCCTGAGTGGTTATTACCAGGTGTCCAAGAGTAGAAATATCAGCCTTTTTTTCTCTTTCAATGCCATTCTTTGAGGTTAACTGCATTTCCTCAACAGGTTCCTCACAGTCATCTTCTCGATTATCCAATATATCTGGTGGAAGCAAAATGAGCGAGGTAATTGTGTCCTGGGGATCTTTGATATGTTGGATTTTTATTGGCTCCTCTTCTAAAGTCACTATCCGAGTGGCATAATTCATTTTATAAAGTATTAAATATCCACCACTAACATTCCTCTGCTCAGGCTGAATTATCAAAGGAGTTTGTACATCTGCTGGTGATTCGTGTTGGATTACACTAATATTCGCACCATTCACTACTGCAAGATTTGATTCCAGCTCACCTTTCCGTCTATTACATAGTGCAGAGTTTAATTTATTTAAATTATTCAAGGCCTCTACTTGATTTATTGCACTCAAGGATTCAACAGGGCATGTCCGCAGTCCTACCAACAAATGAATTCCATCAGCACAGGGAGTTAGGGAGTCTATACAAAGATTCTCCTCCTCTGCAAACTTTGGCAGCCTTAAGCACTGAACCAAAGTCCCAGGCTTGGGAAATACAGAGTTCCACTTCTCAGAATCTGGAGAGGTAAGGTTGGCTGCTGCATCTGCAAATTGCTGAATGTAAGTCACGGGAGGATCCTGCAACAACAACTGCTCCTGACTATCCAGCTCCATTTCAATAATCTGGGGAACTGTAAAACCATCATCATGCAAACTTTTGCTCATTATATTGTTCATCTGTGAAAATATTTTTCCTGCTTTCTCATCAGATTCCTTGATGCTATAAAGAAGTAAAATGGGTAAAGTCCTCCTTACCAGAGGAGAATTTAATTCTGAATTAGTGCAGGATTCGTTGTCAGTTGACCCTTGTTCTGATATACTTTCACCCTGAGTTCTGCTTAAACCATCCAGTGACCTATGAGAATTACTACTAATGGGTGAGGTAGCAGGAGATTTATATGTTAATAAACCTCCAGCTAATAAACATGGAAAGGGAATGTTGTGTTGTTCCTGGTGCTTTTCCTTTGTCTTTTCACTCTTCGAGTTTGTTAAGCAAGGATTTGCCCCAAGTTCTTCAAGATCCTTAACAGTATCTTCAAGTACATTTGCCACAATCTCCCACTGAAGTTTCTCAGGCTGCTGCAGAATGCTGAGTGCTGTTATATCAAGGCTCACTTCCATGGCTTCCTTCTGTGATGTATGCCCTTTGAAAAGGAACATTATTCATTAGAATTGGCCTTGAGACTGGTAAGTCACAAATCTTCAGTATAATGCTTTCATTAATTTTCCTACTCATCCAATCAGTGCATTATAATTACATAAGAGGAAGAACTTAATGTATTTTAAAGAGAAGTTAATCAAATCTGAGATAAAACTACTCAGAAAAACCAGTAAGGTATTCAAAACATTTTCAACTCAGAATATATTCTCCTGGCAATTTCTGAGCAACCCATCTCCACCCTTTTTAATTTACAAGAAGGGTTAAAGATCGAAGACATTATTAGAATCAAAATGATAGGATTTCTGTCCTTCCATTCTAAACCAAAAAACACTCAATACCATTAAAACTGTCACTTATGCACTTTATAGAACATCCGTGAAACACGATTACAGTGTCATTTCCTTTTCTTTTACCATTTAGAAAGAGTCACAGCATGTTCTCCTCTCTCCTACCCCACCATACTAATTATCAGTAGATTATCATAGTATACAAGGTAATTTTAACCTCAGCTTAGAAAAAAATTGTAACTAAGAAGGAAAAATTCCAAAAATTTGCCATTTTAAAGTTAAGCAGAAGTGTCTTCTGTATTACCTGCTAATTTATAGCTCATTTAAAGTCAACTACGCTAACCCTAATGACCTTCTGTCCATTGTGTGCTGTCCCCTTACAAAGAGTACAAAAGTAATTTCTCAGTCTCAACGCTCAAAACATGCCATGTCTATCTACACAAAACCTTGTAACAGATGTCTCTCAACCCCTAAACCAGATATAATCTCTTGATATTGAACTGAAAGTCTGAACCAATTTGTTTCTGTCTCCATAGCAAAAAATACTATCTGTCAGCAACAACATTATTAGCAACAATGTCTAAGTATTTCTTATGGAAAAAAAAAAAAACACTGAAATTGGCTTTATGACTTTAGATAAGAAAAGTACAGAAGAGTAAAGTAAATAAATGTAAAATAACTCAACAACTGCATGAAGGTTTGAATGCTGCCCGAGTAACATGCAACTGAGATTCATGGAACATCATACACTTAACATGTACTGAAAGTTCTGTTCCCACCATTTCTATTAACTATTTCATTAACTATTTCTTGAAAATGCTTAGACAGCTTTATCTAGAATTTCCCATTTTTTGAGGGTAACCTTCTCACTTCACATAATGTTGCTATTATGACCTAAAACCAAAACCATTTCTAGTTAAATGGAAGAACACTATAATTATACACTCAAGAGTTTAATTATCCTAATGAAGCTGTTCATTTACACACCCACTCATTTGGCTACGTTCACATGCAGTCTGTCTATGTGGCCATGTGTTAGGTATATGTATTAACTCTGCTAATTTAGATTTGAAATTAAACGCTGACAATAAGACTTTGATAGAATGTATTACACTGTAATAAACCTTGAGGATGCTCAAAAATTTCCTGAACTAAACTGAAACTTACATAAATGATTTTTTAATGATTTTTTTTTTAAGTTATGGTCAGAAATTGCCAGGAAAAAGCTCTTTTAGTTTATTCATATAGAGACAAAAACAAAATAACCATAAATTACATACATTAACATACACTTAAGAAATGTTCAAAGTAAAGCATAGAAAGGGGGACTACTCATTAAGAAGGGCAGCATGGCAAGTGGCATTATTACTCTGCTGCTTCCCAACAATTTAAGTAGTATCTAAGAAAAGCCCATACTGTACATTCTACTTCAGACAACAGACAAAGCACAATGACAACTGTCAAAATACTGCACTAAGGAAATCTGTTATCTCAGAATTTCTCAAACCTACTGGATTACAAAGCAAGTTTTTACATAATATAGTTACAAACTGACTGCAATACAATATTCCCCAGACAATCATTTTGGGAAACCCTTCTCTCCTCTGCTTACTTAGGTAGTGTCAGCCCACAGTTCTCTCACCAGGCCTTCTGAGGTAAGCAAACTAAGTTTTTAACTAAGCACTTTTCCAAAACAAAGAATTTCAGTTTAAACCCTCCTTCAATCTCCTGTGAAACATTCTTCCCACTCTTCACAAGAAGCAAATATATCCTTAATTAGGTTATCTGGCCCTAAAACCAAACTTCTCGCTCTGACATCATCCAGATACTTTTTTTTTTTTTTTGAAGATTTTATCTATTTACTTGACGGAGAGAGACACAGTGAGAAAGGGAGCACAGGCAGGGGAAATAGGAGAGGGAGAAGCAGGCTTCCCACAGACCAGGAAGCCCGACACAGGGCTCAATCCCAGGATGCTGGGATCATGACCCAAGCCAAAGGCAGAGGCCTAATGACTGAGCCACAAGGGCACCCCTAGATACTTTCATAACCTTCATGTGAAAAACAGGTAAAAATCTCTTAGTTTAGAAATACATTCCATAATTTTTCAGACTGTGTCATTCACACTGATGGGAATCACCTAAAGTTGGTAAATGTAAATTCTGAAGTAGTACCTATGACTTATTTTAGATGCTTCAGGAAAGGAACAATCCTCTCATTCATATCATGAGACTTCATAAACTCGCCAATAATCAATGTAACAGAAGTAACTCAGAAGATATAGTAGTCCCCCACTTTATAGGCAGAGGATATAGTCCAAGAACCCCAGTGGACATGTTTCAAGAACCCCAGTGGACACTGAAACTGCAACAGTACAAAACTCTGTATGTACTTGTATACATACATATGATAAAGTTTAACTTACAAATTAGGCACAGTAAGAGATTAACAGCAATATCTAATAATAAAATAGAATAATTATAATAATATACCATAATAAAAGTATAAAAGCTATATCAATGTGTTTTCTCTCCCAAAATATTTTACTATGCTGTACTCACTCTTCTTGTGATGATGTGAGATAAAAAGCCTATGTGAAGAGATGAAGTAAGGTGAATGACACAGGCACTGTGTCCTAGCATTATGCTACTACTGACCTTCTGACCACATGCCAGGGGAAGGTTAGCTCCTCAGGACAACCACTGACCAAAGGTAACTGAGAAATTACCTTGTTGAAAGCGAAACCCCAAGTGAGACTGACTACTATATATATTTTACTACAAATGAACTACTTATAAATCCTAAAAGGAGGGAATTAAAAATTTTAAACCAGAAAGATTTTTTTTCTTTCCATCACTACCTTTTAATACTACATAACAACCCCAACCCTAAATGGGGTATCACAGAAAAAGCCAACAACAATACATGGTGACTTTCTAGATACTGGGAAGTAAGTATAATATCTAAAGGAAGTGTGAAAAAGCAACTAAGCATAGATGAAAAAGATAAAAGTATAAAAGAGATAAAGAAATAAACCATAGATATTATAATTACAAAAATACCTACTGAGGTCACTGGACCCACAGAAAAGAACAAAGCTACCGCATACAAAGGAAAGGTTATGGTTAGAATCAAAAACTTTTAAAGAGCAGAAAAAGGAACACTTAGTTCAAACACTTCACTTTACAAAGGAAAACCTGAGACACAGAGAGTTTAAGTGACTTGACGAGACCAAAGAACGAATTAGCAGAAGAATTCAAGATCTAACCAGGTCTTCAGGTAACCTGTGACCAGTTTATTATTCTTTCTCAGATTAAGAAAATACAATTGTAGCCTTTTTCTGTTTTTGCAAAAGGACAACAAAATGGGACAGAAGCATTATCTTAATCAGACTAATTACTTGAATCAATCTATTCTTTATTTTTCTAGAGCTAATTATACATTCGTAAATTATTCAGGGCATTTTCCAACTTTTAAGATTTTTTTTATTGTTAAAAACTTCAAAAAACAAACCAAAGTTTAACCCCAAATCAGTCTAGCGTTGTCTGGGGGACTTAAAAACATTTCCTGACAATTTAGAATTTAGAGAGCACTTGCTATTCTATACTCACTCCAATTTTTGACAACTGTACTATAACAAAGCCATGTCTCTGCCCCAGAGATTTATCAAGTTTATGTATCCTCAGTTCCTGAGATAGGACACTGCAGAATAGCCACAATTTAGTAACACTTTTAAAAATATTGGCTACTTCCCAGGTACTATGCTTTATATATTTTTATCTTAATAAGTCCCCAAAACTCTAATTAAAAGATGTTAACATAACTCTTTTATGTATTGGGAAATATATTCAGCCTATAATATGAAAAAACTATTTTGAGATGTACTATTAGCATTGCCTATTATATTACAATACAATCTGAAACACACACTTTCACCTTAATATTTCATAAGACAACGACTAAGGCAGCATTTACCTGATGCTTAATGTCTATGATTTTATACTTTAAATTTTATTCTCTCTTCACCTGTTTTATTTTGGGAATAAGGAACCTTAATTTCAGTAACACTTTTATTTAACAAAATAAATTACTCAAATAAACTGAACATATTCTGAAGAGCTTAATGTTTATTCCTTGACATCTGTGACAAAAATTTAGTAAAACTGTCACTTTGGCTCAAATATGTACCATTTAAAATTTAAATATGGGCCTCTAAACACACTAATTCAAGATCTCTAATGTTTAACATTTGAGTTTTCTGTGTGTATTAGTGAAAATGTAGAGTCTGCATTAACTAAGAAATTTAGAATTAAGTAATACTTAGCTTTTCCTACAACTGTATAAATCCAAGGATTTAAACAACAGATTATCTGACATTTTTAACATACCTGTCACAGAATCTGATCTGGAATGCTCTTCACTGTCTGAATCCTCCAGTAAATCATCACTTAAAGACAAAGTCAAAAATAATTTGAATTTCAAAAAAAGGTATTATGAGACAAAGAAAGAAGTTACAACAACCACTGTTCTGCATCTCAAATCTAAGTATCATACAAAACTATTAAAACTCACTTAAATGACATGTAAGTAGTCTAAGATCATAACTGATTAACAATGCTGGTATCGGATTACCTTAAAATCATAAAATAAGTGTCTGAAACAGAATGTGGAAGCCTCTAAGAATCTATAATACAATCTGCAGGGATTTGAAGACTGTTAAGGTGTGACTGGGAATAGTCAGTTAAATAAACAGATAAAAAAGTGAGGCAGCTAATAAAATCAAGTACAAGCTTCAGATAGTAAAATTTTAGTAACTATTTTATTACTGAATTCAGGAAAGTTGTCCTAAAACCAAATAAAAGAGCTATATAAATGTGTGTTTATGCATACATACTCTCACACACGCGCATGCACGCATTTCCTTTTTATTTTGTGTTTGGTTTGTTTGTTCTCTAAGGGGTAATAAGAACTTGACAAGAAGGGAAACTATTACAACTCAGAAGTTAGGGGTTAAGAAGAGAGGAGGTCCCTTCTTTACTCTTCACTCATATAGTCAAGAAGTTGCCAGCCTCCCTCTTTGCATCCATCTTTATTCTCACTCTCACCTGTTAGCAGACAAGAAAAAAATTTAATAAAAGACCACTCTAGCACAATATGAGTCTGTGTCTGTACTCTAACAATCAGCACTTCTGCAGCAGTTCTAAAGTTCTGATGACCGCAAATAAAAAAATTAAAAAGCATTTTGAAGGAAAGAAAATACTAACTCTCCCTTTTTGAAACAATATATTTCACTTACAACTGAAATAACCAGGCGCTTAAGTAATTTTAAATGAAATGCAAGATAGTAATCTCTGCTTTAAAAAAAAAAAAGTTTGAAATAAGGGCAGGGCTCGGTTAGACGTTTCTGACAAATTTCTGTATTTTAAATTTTTCAAGTGGAAATAACTGTCCATAAAAAATTCTGTGCTATAACTTAAAACAACAAAAAAATATGCAGAAGTTCAAGAACAGCTGCTAATTAGCCTTAACCTATTTAAATACTAACTGGCTGATTTCAGGGAAGTAAGTAATAAAGATACCTGGAAAAATAAATCTCAAGAAGAAATATTAATCACTGGGAATTGTCCAGAATAAAGAACTCCAAACCAAGACACAATAGCTTTCAAGTATGGAAGGGTTTTCACATTAAAAAAATAACCAAGTAAAATAAAGTAGTTGTATATTTTGTTTTATTTTTTATTTATTTTTATTTATTTAAGTAGGCTTCACGCCCAGTGTAGAGCCCAACAGAGGGCTTGAATTCATGACCCTGAGATCAAAACCTGAGCTGACATCAAGAGCTGAATACTTAACTGACTGAACCATCTAAGCACCCCAAGTAGTTGTATATTTTAAAGGAATTCAAGGTGGCTTGATATGAAATTACAAATAATGTTACAAAGGCTTGCCAGATAATCACCTTAACTGGCAAAACAAAATAAAACAAAAGCTCTTTCTAAAGTTTTTCCAAATACAATCTTTTTTTTAAAAAATTATTTGATTGAAAAATTTTCATACCATTACATAATAAAATCATGAGTACAATGATTGAACTGTACACTAAAAGGGTACATTTTATGATCCGCATACCTTAATTAAAACAGATTAAAAAACACATAAATACATATTTAAAAATTTATAAATGTTAACATAACTGGATGATGTGATTATGGGTACTCCACATTTCTTCAAGTTACTTCTCTGTATTGTCCAATTTTTCTGTTAAGCATCCATTAGGCTTACAACAAACACTAGATTTACTAAAGCCTTTTATATGTGCAAAACCTTTTGCAGAGCAATAAACATGTAAAATAAGATATTATGAATAAGTTTTAAATGGTTAGGATCATCTATTTTTGAAAGCTGAAAATACAAATATCATATGGATACCTTAGCTTTGATATATCAATACTATATACACAACTTCAAAGTTAAATGCAGGAAATTTTTACCAATTTCAAAAATATAACATACAAAATGAGACAAAAGTATTAATTTATTTAAATTAAATGAGTTCCAAATAAATAATCTTTCTTCTCAAACAGTCTTCCCTGAATAAATTCAGAACAAAAACAAATGTTGCCTTTCAAGCAGAAATGGTTATAAACAATCCATACGCAAACTATACTGCCAATTAAGCTTCTTGGCTAAATTTTAGCTTGTTCAACTGACATATTATTCTATGAGCTAATGAAACTCACAGTGTATTTTAAAACAAATATACTTTATATCATGCCACAAAAACAATTATTAGTTTAATTCAGTATATTCACTACCAACGCAACAGAAAACCTGCTGGGGATTTTCCTCTGGGGGAAGGAAAAGCCAGAAGGGAGACTGACTTAGAGAGGAAGTTCCACCTCTTCAGCTTCTTCCTACCACCCAACTTAAGAGTACTCTTTCTGCATGATTTGCTTCACTTTCTTAGGATAAAAGCATCCTTTACCCCAGAAAGATTACCTTTTAAAAGTATGCGGAGATTTATATCTCAACTCCAGCACATTACCCCAACATGATACCTACCCATCTGAGCTACTGGATATTTACTGAAAATGCACATTTTACTGAAATGTGTGTGTGTGTGTGTGTGTGTGTGAGAGAGAGAGAGAGAGAGAGAGCACACTCATGTGTGTAATCTTAAAAAGTATGTCTTGATTCAATTTTTAATCCCCAAATTACAAAACTCCAAGACAAATGTTCTAAGTAAAATCAGTGTTCAGGGGCCCGCGTGTGGTAGTCCGTTAAGCGCTGATTCTTGGTTTTAGCTCAGGTTGTGATTCAGGATGGGGCTCCGCCCTCAGCACAGAGTTCACTTCAGATTCTCTCTACCTCTCCCTCTACCCCTCCTGTTTGTGCTCTCTCTCTAAAACAAATAAATAAATGTTTTAAAAAATAAAGTGTTCAGAAGCACATACCAATTTCATTATCTTCTATTAATTTTCCACTACCTTCTAAGAAAAATCAGAGAGCTCAAGCACATTTGCTTTCTAGTCCTACTGACAAATGTGGTCAAAACCCAGACAATAGGCCACCTGCTTTTCCATCAAACTGGGGATTTATTCACAGGAATTTATAATAACTGAGAACAACCATGAAGCTTTAATTCAATCTGTTTCAGAGCTCAAGCCACATTCATTTATGTACCCATAATTTATACATATCATTACTAAGAAAGACCAGACAGAGGTAATCTTCCCAACTAATACACTGTGAATTTCCATAAATTCCATTAATGAAATAATTTGCACTAGTAAAATTTTATGTCACTTAAAGAAAATACATGCCACCAAAGGGACTGTGAGGTAAAATATTGTTAAATCACGGACTGTGGTCTAACGTCTATCACACATCAGTAACATAAGCCCCTGCAAGTGAAATAACAGATCGTCTCAGCATCGGGACATCTGATCAGTTACAGGCTCCGTTTCAGACTGCTACCTTCAGAATCTTAAAAGAGAGTAGATTCTACTGCTTACAACAAGTTGAGTGGTTTTTGGAGCCCTTCATTCTGTTTACTTACGAATACTGCATATGTTGCTCTATAATTCTAGCTCAGTTCAGAGTTACAATTGCAGTGTCTTAAGAGACGAATGGGTAAAGTTAAATAATACTTTGACTCTCCAGCCTCTACAGAGATCAAATACAGCTATGTAAATCAAGACTGTCAGAAAAGCTGAATGGAAGAGAATCCAACACAACAGTTTTACCAAAATGTCTCTACAGCAATAATTATCATGCCTCAACTCATTGCTGGCTACTGATAAACTGTTTTAAATAATCAAGTCATCTTGCCGAGCCATGGGTTATTTCACTATTCAGTAGCACTTCTACAATTTGAGGTGCTAATGAAACAGGTGGAAACCAAAATCATTTGGTTCAACTGCACTAGGAAAAGATTTAAAAGGTAAAATAACAAGATTAATCCAAAGATTTTGTGTCATTATTTAGACTATTTTTCAGTGCAGCAATTATTTCCAATTGGCATAGACTGAGACAGAAAATAAAGCAGATTTTACAGACAATGGCATTTCTGAATGAAAATTTTCTCAAGTATCACACAGCTCTTCCAGATTGTATAACTAAATGTTCACTACTCTCTTGAACCAATATTTTTTCTGCCCCTTTAATTAGAATTAAGAGAATATAAAATTCAAGGAAACACATGACTTTTATAAATGCCACTAAAAAAAATTCACATACCTATCTCCTTCCAATTTTGGTATGTCTGAGCAGCTGGAGGAGTCTTCCAACCATGCCAAAGTTGGTCTCCTTGATTCAACTGCCGAGCTGGGTTCTCCCGACAGAATAAGCTGTTGTACAATTGCTGGGTCATATGCATTAATTTCAAACTTCAAGTGCACCTAAACGAATGAAAAGCCTAAGTTTAAGACTGGTTTTTTCCTCAATTGACTAATCTGTTACTTCAAAATTAAAATATACCTTCATAAGCTTGGAAACGTCCCATATGCAGATCTTTCCTCGTTTTGTTGCAGCAGCCAGAAAATGAGGGCAGCTCCCCGAGCCAAAGCAAGCTATTCTGTCAGTTCCATCGGTACAGGGAAACTGGGCAGGACTTGTGGCGAGAGTGACAGACAACGGCACATTCTGTGTGTGCTCACCTTTCACAAACGGGCAGTTTGGGGAGTGTCTCTCATGTTCAGACCTTTACACAGATGAAGGAAGGAGAAGTTTACTGAACAACAAAGCTGTCAAGTCTGAATTAAAACAGAACTCCAGGATCATCTTTTCTTTTTTAAAAAAACAACTGAAGTATGCTTTATTAAAAAGACTTAAATGCCACATTATTCAATCTTATCAAGATCACTCTACATATTCAACCACTCACTGTAGTAGATTTTATGCCCTTTAATGGATTACACATAAAATCAGTCTCTGACAAAACAAATGCTCTGGTATAATTTATACTATATTCACACACTGATTAAATTGTGTAAAGTCTGGTATTTCCTCATACTGTTTCCTACAATTATAAATAACTATCTACTTTGTTTCAGGTTAAAATTCTACATAAAGGTACAGTATGGTGACAACAGGTATAATATTGCATTATATACCTGAAATTTGAGAAGAGAATATATCTTAAATTAGATCTTAACAAATGTATACATACAAAATGGTAACTCTGTAGAGATGACGGATACATTTATTAGCTTGATTGTGATGGTTTTTTATACATATCAAAACATCCAGTTGCACATCTTAAATATACACAATTTTTATATGTCAAAGATATCTCTGTACAGCTATATTTAAAATTAATTATATATAATTATATGCATACCTATATTTATCAGTGGCCACAACTGTAAATGACATATAGTAAAAATTCAATGTCATTCAGAGGACATAAAAATTTTTAGTAACGATTTGAAAGCAAAAAGATCTACAGAGTTTGGATAAATGACTTATAATATATTAAGAACACAGAAATACACCTTATACAATCGCTACGGGACCACACCAGATAAATAACTTCTAAGCAAAATTTCCTCTCAAAGAAACATAGAAATATTCATGGACTGTACACTGTTTTTGTCACATAAATGCTTAATAACCAAAAAGAAATGTTAAATTTGTTTACTTAGAAAGTCCTAACATGTTTTATAGAAATACAACACTAGGAATTCTCAAGACTAGTATAATGACTTAATAAATCTTCTCAAGTATATTTTTTTAAATAGGAATCTCTTTTTTTTATTTTTTTTTAAAGAATTTATTTATTTATTTGACAGAGAGAGAGATTTCAAGTAGGCAGAGAGGCAGGCAGAGAGAGGAGGAAGCAGGATCCCTGCTGAGCAGAGAGCCCGATACAGGTCTCAATCCCAGGACCCTGAGATCATGACCTGAGCCGAAGGCAGAGGCTTAACCCACTGAGCCACCCAGGTGCCCAAATCTTCTCAAATATTGAAAGCAGGATCAACTTTAACACTTAAAAATTATGTCTCCAACTTTGTGACTACTTTCTTTCTGGTTATCCCCTTTTTTTTTTTTTTTTTTTACTCTCACTAGCTGTAATTACAAGGCATATCTGAAATGTCAGGATGCTGCTACCAAAAAAAGAATTTCCATGGCAAAGAAAAGAAAACTATTTACACAATATGCCATTCCTCACCTGGGTGGTTCAGTGGATTAAAGCCTCTGCTTTCGGCTCAGGTCATAACCTCAGGGTCCTGGGCTCAAGGCCCGCGTCGGGTTCTCTGCTAAGCAGGGAGCCTCCTTCCTCCTATCTCTCTGCCTGCCTCTCTGCCTACTGTGATATCTCTCTCTCTCTCTCTCAAATACATAAAAATCTTAAAAAAAAAAAAAAAAATGCCATTCCTTAGGGTGTATATGTTTCTTTCTACAAGGCACCTACAACTTGCCTATAACCATAGGTAAACCCCGAACAATCCCCAATATGCAGATGTCTTACATAATTTTTTTTTTTAAGATTTTATTTATTTGACAGAGAGAAACACAGCCAGAGAGGGAACACAAGCAGGAGGACTGAGAGAGGGAGAAGCAGGCTTCCCCCCTAGCAGGGAGCCCGATGTGGGACTCGATCCCGGGTCTCCGGGACCATGACCTGAGCCGAAGGCAGTTGCTTAACCAACTGAGCCACCCAGGCGTCCCCTTACATAATTATTTTTACAGACTATCACCAAGCATATATTTTGACTGGATTCCCTCCCAACGAAATCCTAGGGTATTTTCCTATCTCCACCCTTCTTTCTTCCCTGAGTTTAAACTTTTTAATTAAAATATTATTTATACAAATGACATATAACTATATAAAATAAAGCTAAATACTATTCAATTACAATGTCTAATCCCAGTAATCTTTTCCCACTTCCATATAACCTCTTTTATGAATTTAAGTGGTATACTTCTAAAATATTTTTTTCATTTAAATAAATGTACTACTGTGAGAATCATCGTACAACAAACTTGACACAATAATATAACTCAAAGTTGTTGATGGTGAATAATAGAAAGCAAACTATTAATTCCCTTTCATTGTTGGATAATAGATTATATGAGCATGCCACATTTTATTTGTTTATTCCATCCTGACAAACATTTATGATTCCAGTTATCTCTACTGCAGTTAGCATCCACTTTATGCCTATTTGCATACAAGAGGAATTAATTCTCTCAGGTAAATTAGCAGAAGTGGAATTGCCAGATAACAGGACATGCTCATTTTATTTTTTAAAAACTTCAATCTCCCTCCAAAGTAGCTCTATCAACTCCCATCATCAAAATATTAGAGTCCCAGGGCGCCTGGGTGGCTCAGTTGATTAAGCGACTGCCTTCGGCTCAGGTCATGATCCCGAAGACCCAGGATCGAGCCCCGCCTCGGGCTCCCTGCTCAGCGGGGAGCCTGCTTCTCCCTCTCTCACTCCCCCTGCTTGTGTTCCCTCTCTAGTTGTATTTCTCTCTATCAAATAAATAAAATACTAAAATATATATATATATATATGAAAGTCCCATTGCCTACTTGCAAGTCTTCCCTTTTTTCCACACTTAATACATTCACAAGATACCTAGGCTTGGCTTTCCAACTCTCTTTAATCCTATTCCTTCCTATCCATTTAGAACACTGTCCTCAAGTCCTCAGAGATGCTACCAATTGCTTAAATTTGAGGAATCCTAAATCCTGGCAAAAGAGAACAGGATCTTTGATTCCCTGACCATGTCCAGAAAAGACAGGTTTTGACAGCCCAAGCTGAATATCTGAGTCAATTTCCTCCCTCCAAAATATTTTTGAATAAAGTTACATTCTATAATATGATAAAACTTTTCAGGGATAGGTGAAATAACTGAGGATCAGTCTGAGAAACTAAAAAATACATGTTAATGTTGTTTCTATATATATAAATGGTTTCTAGGGGAAAAGACTGAGTGCCAAACAGAAGTTTAACCTAAACTGGAAATTGTACATGTTCAACTCTAAGTCCACATATAGATGCAACTTCAATTTTTCATGAGTAACCCCCACTGCAAGCTGGAATCCGTATGTACACTCCAACAGGCTTTAGCTAGTTCACCCCATTCACATCAGCTGGTTAACTATCAGAGACCTCAAACTAATTTTAGTACAAAACAAATCCTGGCTCTATCATTAATCGGCCATATCCCATTGACAAATTTTATTTTCTTTATTTACAATGGGATACTAATTCTTATCTCTCCTATAAAATTAAGACAGTAGTACCTAAAATATGAGAATTAAACTAATCAAAAATATATAAGGTGCTTAGGATGATACCTGGTAAGCAGCATTATGTAAATATTTTCTCTTATTATTACTATTTCTATTAAGAAGGCCTCAGTTATTTTTAAAAATTAGGTTTCAATATATGATCTCTAATGTTAACCAACTTCTAAACTTTCATCCATTAGAGTTCAAAATTACCAACAACTCCCTAAAACTACTTCAAAGTTAAAAACGTAAATCATGGGGCCCCTGGGTGGCTCAGTTGGTTGGGCGACTGCCTTCGGCTCAGGTCATGATCCCGGAGACCCTGGATCAAGCCCCACATCGGGCTCCCTGCTTGGTGGGAAGCCTGCTTCTCCCTCTCTCATTCCCCCTGCTTGTGGTCCCTCTCTGGCTGTGTTTCTCTCTGTCAAATAAATAAATAAAATCTTAAAAAAACAAAAACAAAAACAAAAGGTAAATCATAAGGCCCTGCCCTGTGGATTCCCTACTGACAGGCTGCCTGCAAATAAACAAGATTAAATGGCTGAATTTAGGGGCACCTGTTGGTTAAGCAACTGCCTTCGGCTCAGGTCATGATCCCAGACACCCGGGATCGAGTCCCACATTGGGCTCCCTGTTCGGCAGGAGACCTGTTTCTCCCTCTTTCACTCCCCCTGTTTGTGTTCCCTCTCTGGCTGTGTTTCTCTCTGTCAAATAAATAAAAAATCTTAATAAATAGATAGATAGATAGATAGATAGATAGATAGATAGATAGATAGGTAGATAGATAAATTGCTGAATTTAATTATGCTGTATCAACTTACTTCTCATAGCCCTCTGGTTCACAGCCTAACTCTACTCTTCAGCACTTCTCCATGTCAATTTTAGGAAGTCAAAGACCTTAGTTACTATCTGCCAAGTGATGTGACAGAGCAAAGACAGTGCTGCCTCATTCTCTTAGGACAAAGGCAAAAATACAGATGGAAAAAGGCAAGAATATTATTATATCTATATGAAAAATAAAATTTAGAAGCCTACTTACAGGATTAACTTAGCCTATTACACCCAGAAAAATCAAAACTCACCAAGGTTCATCAGTAGGTTCCCAACAAACGAGACATACACTACAAGTAAAACACATGGCTCTATCATCTCCAGATGAGGCAGGCTGCAAATTTATAAAGAAGACAGAAAAGCTTAATATTAAAATAACCTTTTAATAAAAACTCTTCTAAAAACTAAAAACATTCATAATCTTAGGTAAAAAACACAATGAGGGAAAGACAATTAGCCTATACACTGATTCCAAAAATACAGTTGAGTGGCCAAATGTTTAAAAATTTACTGCTTTATTTGAAAAATTGTGTTTCATCAAAAAATGAGCACTAAATCAAACATGGAGGCACACACATACTCAGTCTCTAGCATCTTCTAAATGCATTACTGAAGTAAGTTTAAATACAGTTAAATATATAAGCAAATAGGGGCTAATGTATTTTATTATTAAAAACTTACACAACCGCACAAGAAAGGCCAAATAAAAAGGAAAAGCAAACTAGAGAACCTAATTCATGAACAGCACAAAATGTCATATATATAAAGTAATACATCAAAATCTGAACTAAAATATAGCTCTGAAAACAAACATTAATATTTTCAAGGACTTACTCTACTTTGCACTTACTATGCATATAGATGTAAATTCATTTGTACTTTTTTTTTCATTTGTACTTTTTAAAATTAAGAATAATCAGTCCCGAATAAGGCATAAGATTCTAGAAAATCTATAACTTGTTCCCTTTGAAAGGATGGAATACAATAAACAATAATTCAGAAAAAACACTGAGGCAGCACTTCACAGAGGCTGCTTCAGGAAATGACACCAAATAGCAATGAAGATAAGTTATCAGGAAAAAATGGTTCATGTTCAAACTTTAAGTTACAAAAATAATTTCAGTAATTCTAGTGTTAGCCAGCCTCCAAACTAATCTATCTTGAACTGGAAATCTGACAGATGATGAATAAAATAGTCAAATATATATGAATTTCTGAATTTTAGTTAAGATAGTCAGAACACTTCAAGGTAACTATGGTATAATCACTCTTCAGATTCTTTATAATAGTTACTTCAATGTATTTCAAAGTTTAGTTGAATTCTAAAATTAAGTAAGCATGCTTTAGTAAACTGACATGTAAGTATTAAATTGCTTAGACTCTTTAGCAGTGGTAAGCCATTCTACACTACCCAGTTTAAGCCTCCTTTAATTGTATATAATGCCCATTTGAAGTCATTTTTCTTAACCTCCCTCTACTTCAGCTTAGTGAACTTCTCTAGGTCTCATGCTTCTCTTTTTGTCACACAAATCCCTATACTGTGCGCTTTCCTCTTTTCCTAAATAAACCTATTTTCCTTGACTAATCATTCCTCTTTCTGTGCAATTTCTTTTTTTTTTTTTTTTTCCTGTGCAATTTCTTAATCAGTTCTTCAAAGTATATATTCAGGTTGCACGGTACCACCTGCAATGCCAATTCTACAGTTATACTGAAGTATGTAGGTAATTTATAGCCCAACCACAGTTAGTTTCGGGAGTAACTACAATGTGTTACTTTTGTTGCATTACCCTCAGCATCTACTACTACTCTGTTATGACTGTAGAAATCAAGAAGTGAAAATAAACACATATTCAATGAGAACTTTTCAAGAAACAAATCTGAAGAATACTGCCTGGCTTCTGAAAGAAAACAGTTATGAAGTATTAACTCAGTTGTTAGTTACTTGCAACAAATATTTTTTTCCTCTTTTCAAAGGTACAAAATAAAACAAAACTCACATAAATGCATACACACAAGCACACAGTGAGGTTGCATAAAGCAAGTTTTAGAGAAAGTATTAAATGCTAATGATTTTACTGAAGACTACAAAAGCGTACTGAAAAAAAATGTTTTCTGAGTTTTTTACCTGATGATAAAATCCAGCTTGAGCCATGGGATCTGGCTGTGCCCATCGATAGCCTACATGAGGCCATGAGGTAAACGTCTCCCGTCTGTTGGCTTCACTATACATCAGCGATCTAGAAGTAAACACACTTCATGTAATCTAAGTTAGGGATCAAATTATAGTGACACTCCTACGTAACACTGAAGACAAATTTTACTGAATTATCAAGAAAAACTGGGAATGGTCTAATGACCAAGTTCAAATGCGTATTTTAAATTAAAAATGATCGTTTTTAGGACTTTCCCTTAAACACTATAAGGAAAAAGAAACCTATCAATGGCTACAACTGATAATTCCAGGGGTAGACTAAATTAATGAATGTTGCATCATTACCAAGGAGAGAACACAAAATCTGCAGACATAAAGACAGAGAGTCATATGTCTTCACAGTGTAACAACTCTGCATAAATGGGTAAAACCACAACCAAAAGAACAGTGGTTGTATCTCAACCATATTAAGAAAGTATTTCCCAGGTTAATTTTTAAGTTTTAAAGTATGCAGCAGTTTTCTTTCTGTTCTTTCTCCAGAGAAATCCTTTTCTAGGAAAGCTGTACTCTCCAGGGAATTACCAAAAAAGAAAATCTTCATATATGTTCTCATATTAAAATATATTAGCTGACCGAGAGTATACGTATAACCTAGAGTATTTTTTAAAATGAGTTGGTTTCGGGCGCCTGGGTGGCTCAGTGGGTTAAAGCCTCTGCCTTCGGCTCAGGTCATGACCTCAGGGTCCTGGGATAGAGGCCCGCATTGGGCTCTCGGCTCAGCAGGGAGCCTGCTTCCTCCTCTCTCGTCCTGCCTCTCTGCCTCCTTGTGATCTTTCTCTCTGTCAAATAAATAAATAAAAATCTTTAAAAAAAAATTTAAAAATAAAAAATAAATGAGTTGGTTTCAATTGACTTTTTAACGTAAGCTGTATGACCAATGTGGGGCTTGACTTCATGACACCAAAATCAAGAGTCGCATGCTCTACCAACCAAGCCAGCCAGGCACCCAACCTAGATATTAGTTTAAAGAACGATACCAGGGCACCTGGGTGGCTCAGTTGGTTAAGCGACTGCCTTCTGCTCAGGTCATGATCCCGGAGATCCAGGATCGAGCCCCACATCGGGCTCCCTGCTCGGCAAGAAGCCTGCTTCTCCCTCTCTCACTCCCCCTGCTTGTGTTCCCTCTCTCGCTGTGTTTCTCTCTGTCAAATAAATAAATAAAATCTTTAAAAAAAAAAAAAAAAGAATGATAAAAATTTAGAAAAAGTTAAAACAGCTTCAAGAAAGAGGGGGAAAGGAAAAAAAAAAAGGAAAGAAAGAAGGGGACTGGTAAGCAAAGACTACTCTTCCGAAAACAAAAGTACAAATGGTAACAGGAAGGGAGAAGAAAAAAAACAAAGTGGTAAAGGTCATTACAGTGAGACCAGAAAAATACTTTTCTCTGAATTTTTCCCTAAATTATCACATAATTTCCTATATTGTTACTGAGCTTAGGTATAACTCATAGTTGTGTTCTCTTTGTTTGAAAAAAACAAAGTTGTTGGGCTAGAAAAGCCTGATCATTTACAGGCTATAGATGTCTTCAGGATTTGTGTCAGACAGAAAACCATCCACTTTACTTGTATCACCAAACAAAAGAGCAATAGCATCGAACAGACCTTAACTCAAATCTCCAACAGACCTCTAAGTTCCTAGATTCATTCTTAATGAAACAAATACTACAGACTAAATGAAAATTAGTATTTTGAGACATTTAAACACCTCCAGAAACAATATCCTATCCAATGAATGCATTTCCTAAAATAAGACATTTACCACAGCTTGCAAAGATTTCTATAGAAACTCAGCTACTATTTGCAAAGAAAACAGCTCTGAAGGGTTGTTTTATAATCTCAAGACAGGCCTAGCTCTAGGAAAAGAAATGCTTATCCCAGGTACATTTTCTCTCCCTCTCCAAACATCTTCTAAGGAATATTTTAATAACCATACCCCATATCATCTGGAAGCTATTCAGATTAAAAATGATAGTCTCTACAATATACCCAAAAGGCAGACAATGCGGTATTACTATAGAATATAAAAGCCCTTCTCAAATGTTAACACAACGAAGTTATTTACATAATAACAGAATCACTAAACAACAAAAAATAGGCAACTGATCTAGCAAAAGACTCAGTTTTCCAAGAGCTGGGCTAATAACTACCGCAAACTAATATAAAAGCCACACTTAACAGAAATTAATATATTCAGGAGGAACTTTGCTAACATCAGCATGTACTATTTATAAATGTACTTTAGAAAAAAAGCATAGGGGGTGCCTCGGTGGCTCAGTTGGTTAAGCCACTGCCTTCGGCTCAGGTCATGATCCAGGAGACCCGGGATAGAGCCCCGCATGGGGCTCCCTGCTCGGCGGGAAGCCTGCTTCTCCCTCTCTCACTCCCCCTGCTTGTGTTCCCTCTCTCGTTGTTTCTCTCTGTCAAATAAATAAAATCTTAAAAAAAAAAAAGAAAGAAAGAAAGAAAAGAAAAGAAAAAAGCATAGGAAGCTATAATTTACATCCAATGAAAATGTGAAATGCTACAGGGGAAGGCAAATGTGAACTTACCAAAACTGCTAAATTAGTATTTCCTCACAGCATTTCTAAACTTAATGCTTTTGGTTAGAATCTAATGTTATGGGGCACCTGGGTGGCTCAGATGATTAAGCATCTGCCTTAGGCTCAGGTCATGATCCTGGGGTCGTGGGACTGGGCCCCAGAAGCTCCTGGCTCAGCGGGGAGTCTGCTTCTCCCTCTCCTTCTGCCTCTCCTGACTCTCTCTCAAAATAAATAAATAAAATCTTACAAAAAAAAAAAAAAAAGAATCTAATGTTATTTCAAACAACAAATTTAAATTTTTAAAGGAACATACTACTATCTTTTTAATGAGTTTTATGCAAAGCAGGACTTCAATGAATCTCCACTGAAGAAAATAATGATTGAGGTATGATTTCTGCAACACACTGTTTAAATCCAGGGCAGACAACATAAAAATCTTAATTCAGAATTGCCCTAATTGATTTAACTCTTTCCTTGTTAAAGTAGGAAATAATACATGGCTCTTATACATAGGTTCTGGCACAGCTTTTCAATTTACGAAAATTCATCTCAAAGGTCACAAAATTTCATCAAGGTAAAATAATTCTTATCTATTGAATAATTATATTTCTAAGAGAGGAGACTCAAATACTTACTGAGTATGGAGCTAGAATTTTCTTAACAGTTTTAGGACTGCTTTAAATACCTTCCAAGCACCAAGAGAAACTGTTTAACAGCAATTCAAGTACCAATTCACTTCAGTATTTTGTATGAGAATCTGAATGGTTTCCATAATACTTTGAAATAATTTTGAATCATAATTAAATTTGTTATTCTTGATTAATACAAAAACATTAAAAAATTTAATTACACTGTAGCATCTCTTTATAAGCAAGTTTATACCTGTCCACAGAACGGCCTGGCCCCACTCCAAGTTCTGGACGAGCACTAGGTAAGAGGTAAGACAATCTGTCCATCACTGAGGATGCCACAGGTAAGGCAGCAACATTTTGATTTATTTTCTTGAGTTCATTCACAATGGCACTGGCAATGGACTTCAACACATGATGAGGAAGATGAAATGTAACTGTGGCCCACTGAAATAAATTGGGAATGTAAGCAAAGGAAAATGTACTCAAGTTTAAACCAAAACTGTAACTTACACATAATAAAATAAAGAACTATTCATCAGTCTCAAGTTTGTTTACTCCATTAATTCATCATTTAAAGCAGGAACTTGAAATTACATAAAAAAATGAAACCTTGATTAGAGAAAGACAGCTTAGAACCTGATGGTAGCACATCTTCTTACATATCCATCAACAACTTAGGGTAATAAAAATTAACCATTATTTTTCATATTCCACCAGCACATTTACAATGTTAAGCACAAACTAGGCAATCAAACCTCTCTGTTCATAAGAATGTACTTGTACAGAGTAGTGATACTGTACATATGCATAGGCATATGAGGATATACTTCAGTTTAGCAGACTCTGAAGATTTTTATTATTGTCACTGTACACAGAGTAAAAAAAGCACAGATCTTGTAGTCACACAGGCTTGGATTCCAATACCATCTTCACCATCAACTACGTGACTCTGGTCAAATTAACTTCAGTCAGGCATCTGGGTGGCTCAGTGGGTTAAAGCCTCTGCCTTCGGCTCAGGTCATGATCTCAGGGTCCTGGGATTGAGACCTGCATCGGGCTCTCTGCTCAGCAGGGAGCCTGCTTCCTCCTCTCTCTCTGCCTGCCTCTCTGCCCACTTGTGATCTCTGTCACATAAATAAAATCTTTAAAAAAAAAAAAATTTAACTTCGGTCTCTGGCTTCTGTAATAGAAGGAAAAAGGGGGGAGGGACGTGGGTGGCTCAGTTGGTTAAGCAACTGCCTTCAGCTCACGTCATGATCCGGAGCCCCTGGAGCCCCGGGATCCCAGGATAGAGTCCTGCATCGGGTTCCCTGCTCACTGGGGAGTCTGCTTCTACCACTGACCCTCCCCTACTATTGTGCTTTCTCTCCCTCTCAAAT